>JBCAUG010560505.1:0-14644 GCA_038406175.1 Haplosyllis leylae | reverse complement strand
TTCAACTATTGAAATTAGTGTTTTTAAATAAAAACAAAAATATGGAAACATCTAATAACACATAACAAATTATATTTTCACAGGATTTATTGCAAATAAATATACAAAAACTCACAAACCAGCCTTTTCCACTCAGAAAACACTGCTAATTTAGTGATTAACAGTGTTCTACACCCCAGGCACCAGCCTAGAATGATTGACAGTTCAGCAGAACACTGTTAATTAAGGCCCAAATAGTGTTCTAAAAATGAAACAGAGGCTCCAAACACAAACACTGAAGCGTACAGGATACACGTAAACAGCAGGAGACGGACAGCAAATATGAATTATGAAAATACCCAAAACCATTCTGTTGTTAAAAGGACTAAGATTTATAATGTCTTAAGTGCCCAAAATTCATTTATGTAAGTTGATGTGGTGCCAAGGTACATTTTTCGATAATTATTAATAATGTTTAGGCGAACAACGTGAGACTAAATTATCCATTGTATCGAAGGTGCACAGTGCACTATAGTGCGAATTTTGGTTGCAATGAGGGCCACACCCAAATCGACTCAAACTATTGATAACATTGTTTTGCGCGAAAGCTACACGGCGGAATAATTTTCACGTCATTCGAAATCATTTGCGAATATATTACTGGCTGCGAAGCCCTTTTCAAGATTTCATTGATCTCGGCTTCACAGTAGATGTGCAGCAAAATTACCAAGTTCCATTAGAAAATGTAATAACACAGGTAAAATGCAGCTTTAAACCCGGAGGTACCTGGATATGTTTGAACAAATTGCTAGTTTTGTCCCCCAAATGTTTCCGTACTTATATGTGATAATTAGCGAAATATTGTGATAACTGTGAATAGATTTTGAAGAGTCCACTGAATTTCTGACCAATGCAAGTAATATCGGTTGAAGAAATAAACTTATGTCGGTGTTGTACGACCTCTACCGGTAACCATATATCGCCCACTACACGCCGATCTCTACCGTAATGGCTTCGTTTGTAATTCATTGAATAAACCATCGACATCCTGTCCTGGGAATGTGTGTTTGAGTTCTAAATAATATTACAGTGATCACAAAGTCATAAATTTGACTATGCACACTTGGTGCTATGCTCACCTCTTTTCGTTTTATACATGTTATCTGAATTGTTATTTTAATCTAATAAATCAAGTAAAACTAATGAATATACAAAGATGATGATGATGATAATGAAAATAGAACATAGTTATAATCTACACAAAATGATTCTGTTTATAAGGACTTGCATTTAATAAGTTAATTACGTTTATAACCCTCTGAATATATACTCATAATGTTTTAATATCTTAGAGCATTTAAACAATAAACATAAACATGTTACCACACATAGTAATAGAAACGCCAATTTCTGTTTGGTAAACAGTCTAAGTTTGTTTCATAGAAGAACAATTGTAGTTTGGTTCTATTACTCGTACTTGCTGTACCAGCTGTTAGTTTTCTAATAAAACATGATCAAAACTTTAAACATGTTCCTATCTATGTCACAATAAGGAAAAGTTACAATATGTCACAATCTATGTCACAATAAGGAAAACTTACAATATACATACTCAATTCTCTCCTGTTGCCAGGCGTAATGTAAATATGATGAACATAGTCTGTATATAGCGAACATAGTATTAAGTCCAATGTTGCCACGCGTAGTGTGGAAATATCAACAAGCTTAACTAGTCAGTGCTTCTACACACAGCACGAATGTCATTGAGCACATGGTTAACGATTATCTTCAATGTTGCCATGCATAATCCGGATGTGGCAGCAGAAGTGTATCTACGCACATGTGTTTAAGGGCTATGCCCGAACAGTTCCTCGTTATCACACATAGTGATTTATTTATTTGCTAAGTTTACGAACTATGTAGCCATGCATAATTACTCAATTTTTACTGCATTTATGCCTGGCTTTTTGTGTGGAGTATCTGAATTCCTGGCCACACATTTTACATGAGTAAGGAGTTTCTCCCGTATGTTTAAGGGTATGTTGTCTGACATTTCAGATATCAACATGCTGATATTCACAGTAGTTACACTTTATTGGTTCACTGTCATGTTCTTTTAGATGTTTCTTCAAATCCCTTTCACGGTTAAAGGATGAAGTACACTTTGGTCTGTCACAATGGAAATGATGTCCTTCTTCATGCTTAGTAGCATGGTCATCACGCTGAGATTTAAAAGGGAAGGTTATCTCACATTTCAGACATGAATAAGACTTCATCTTGTGTTCATAGAGATGTTTTTTCAAAGACAACGCAGTGTTAAAAGTTTTGTCACACCAGTCGCATGGTAATGCATCATGCATTGCTTTGAAGTGGTTGTTCATTGTTTTTACCATAGGAAATTTTTCCCCGCACAGATCACAACGGAATGTTCTCTTCTTGATGATTTTTTGTAGAGCCATATCCTTATGGTATTTGAGTCCATACGTTCTGTAACGGAATGTTGCCTTTTTTACTGGTTTTCAGTCAGTGGAAATTGATGACACATTTTCATGCTGTTTTGCTGTATAGGGCTCACTGTCGTCTGAAGAATAGTTTTCTTCTTGGTCAAGTTTTTGAACCCTAGGCCGTAGGACATACATAGTGTAAGTATGGAGCTTAGGTTTTTTGTTTGCCCTATTTGACTGTATCATCTGTTGTGCTGCTATGTGAGCTGATGATGGTCTTCAACACAGACATATTTTATTTGGTTTTGGTTTTTTTCACAGGTATCTCTTCACTGTTGTTACTGTTTTCATCCGTTTCTTCCGTTTCAGCTTTATTGGGGTCATTGTTGCTAGGAACCTCAAGTCTGGTGAGGGATACACTGAGGCTGCGAGTGAGAACTTCATCATGAACATTTTTTTTGTAAGCTATTTCTTCAGTTTTTGCACTATCATTTGTAGATTCCAGTTGTGATAGCGATACACTAAGTGTTCGTGACATTATTGCACTGTGAGAGATACTGTGTTTACTTGTATTTCCAGTTGTATCTCCAGTTAATTGATACAGTGTATCTGATGCTGTAACTGGTGTCGATTGATTTGGTTGGTCCAGATTTTCGAGGATTATTGTATCCGATGAACTTGAGTGTTCTATACTGTGTTTGGGGGTTTCCTCCTTTGTCACTATGTCTCTTGTGTCATCTGTTACCACGTGTAATGTACTAGTCGACACCGATACTGGCAAGGCTGATCCCTCTGGTTCTGTTGTTGCCACACGTAGTGTGTTAATCAGCGGCATACATGTTACCATGCATAGTGGTGTGTCGGCATCAGTCCCACCCGTTGTTGTTGCCTCGCGTAATGTATTGTCTCCGGTTGCAGATGCAGTATCTGGTGCTTTGGTAATTTGCACTTCACTTGAAGTTGTTGCCACGCATAGTAGATTATCACTTGTCGACAGATTGTCATAATCAGTGTCAGGTTCTGTTTCACGACGTGGGCTGCTCTGAGCAATGGGAGGTGTATCCACTGATTCCACTGTTGGTGGTATGTCGCTTATGTTCTCACTACACGATGTTTCTATTAAGTTTGTGACCAGCACTCATGTGCAGAATCTACGCATCGAGGATGTACACAGCATATTGGACGTGGATAACACATCCTTACAGCAACATCGGACTGACCCTTCAACAAATGACCAAGTCCCGGATACTTTACAAGATTCAACACTGGAGTATGAAAATGGTATGCCAGTAATGGTTAGTTCACAGGATGGTGCATGTTTGCCGATTATATTTGTGGCAGTTGTATCTATGAGTTCTTGCTTCAGTTCTTTGGTTATATTCTCTGGATGTGCTAACAGCTCTCCAATCATCATGTTTGTTGGGTTTATTTTCACAACAAGTTCTTCTTGTGGTTCCGTTTTGATGTGTTGTGCATAGTTTGTATCAAACACTGTTATTGGCAGGGTTGTTTCAGGTTTCGGCTGCTCCGGTATCTCTATTTCTTCCTCTCTAGTTGCAGGTTCAAATTTGTAATCCCGCGTAATGTACATAAATATTTGCTCGTTACTTATAGTACGGTGCACTGGTCGCTGGTGCTGTATGCTATCCAAGTCGATAGCAGGTGGTTGTAGGGCCATGAATGGCTTCCTATATAAAATTCCAAACATGCCATTTCCTATGAAGAGTAGCACAGTCTCACAGATCTCAGAGATAATTCCCAAGGTCATTGAGGGTTTCTTCTTCACAGTACTCCAGGTTCGGATGCCTGTGTGCACAAGTATGTGATGGCGGTATAGTACACTTAGAGCATGAAGTGCTAATTTGTCCATAAGTGTTCGTGGTTTTTCCAGCTTTTTGAGCCAAGCCTCAAAAGTAATACTCCACATGCCTAGACAAACTGTACTTGCTCTGCTATACCAGGCTTTATTATCTTTGATTTCTTTTAGCATCATAGCTTTTACTTCATCTGCACTGTGGTTGGAGATTTCCCCGAAGATTGAGTACATGTTCTTACGATTATATTTCTTCCATTTCATTACACAATGGCATGTATCTAACCAGTACAGGTTAGAGAGGCTACTCTGGTCAAAAGCTTTAATGTCCATAGCCCAATCATGAGGTAAGTAACAAACAGTGGACTCATACTCAACTTTGTTGATCAGGGATGCTAATTCCTCTGCAATTGATGGTGTATTTTGTTGAGAAGTGGAGGGTGTTGCAGATGCCACCATTTTGTTGGAAGAAGTCTACCAGCGCGAAGGCTTTCTGGGATTTTGTTGAGGGTGTTTTGATATGACGCATGGTGCTGTTCTTCGTATTTTTTTGACAATCCATATGTTATCAATAGTGTTACCACATGTAATGACATGTAAGATTTCTTACTAGTATCGTGACAATTTTTTATGTTAACTCGCATAGTGGTTTGTGCTATATTCGTGTTACATGCTACCCCGCATAATGATGAATGATGATTTAGTAAGTTGATAACAGTTTTTTACATTCTTTTACAAACAATGAAAAATGTTCAATTTTACAAATACTATCAGGAAGTTCCGGGTAGTTTTTGACACTGTGGATGAGATAACTGTTCTTGTACCATTTGGTCTTGGGTAGGGCATGGTTTAATTCACTCTTGCGTCTTGTGTTATACTGATGCCTTTTAAACAGACTAGCTTTCTTTGGGTCAGTCTGGCATGCTTCCAGTATTGGAGCAGGAAGTTGTAGATGTTGAACTTTGTAACCCAACTTCATGTTATTCAGTTTTATTAATTCCTTTATTCTTAGTATGTTTAGTGACTTGTAGTCAGCCAGTTTAGGTGTTCTTTTTATTATTTGAGAAATGCTTTTATTTTGTAATTTTTGTAGCTTTTTCAGGTCGGATTCTTTTATCATGTTTCCCCATGCAGTAATTCCATATATTATATGGCTGTAGACATGAGCAAAGTATATGCAACATTTGGTACCCTTTGTAAGGTGATTTTTGCTCAGTCTCAAGAGGTGGGTGTTTCTTATAAGTTTCAAGTATAGTTTGTCGAGATGTGTTTGCCAGTTTAATTTTGAATCTAGCCATATGCCTAGAAACTTTGTTTCTGCTACTAGGGGAAGTGGAGTTTCGTTTATGACTATGTTGAATTTGTCATTTTTCACTCCAAATGGCATACACACAGTTTTTTCAATGTTCAGGGTGAGTTTGTTTGCCCTAAACCAATCTTGGATTGATTTTATGTCTTCTTGCACACACCATTCGAGATACCTGGTGTTTTTTACAATGAACGATTCATCTTGCCACATTGTGTTTTGAGTCTGCAACTTTTTGAACATGCAATGGTACCTTAACATTGCAAGTAAGCCCTTATATCCACAGGAGGCATATTAATTCCACACGATTAAGTGCACGCACTCAATCGTGACCAGATTTCTGTTGTAATAAACTGAATAAAAACTATTAAAAATGAATATTTTTGTTTATTATACATACAGCACATTGTCACAGTGTTACAGATAGGGACTTTTTGACTTGATTTTTCAATTAATCATCCTTTTGAATTTTTTTGTCTTCAGGAGGGGGTGATTAACAGTTACTCACCTACTGTTAATCACCCTTTCTGTAGAGGAGGTGATTAACAGTTAATCACCCACTGTTAATCACCCATTTTGTAGAGGTGATTAACAGTTAATCACCCACTGTTAATCACACTTTTCTGTACCATACCTGTGCATGTATAATAAACCTATAATCATCCAATTTTTGTGTGATTAACAGTAAATCTCCTTCAGGATTGTGTCACTGTTAATCACCTTGAGGGCCTTCAGCCTTAGATGATCAACAGTGACACAATCCTTCAGGAAATTATATTGTTAATCACCCAAATATCAGATGATTTTGGCAGTATATTTATATCTAGACTCAAATTGAAGAAAAATTATAATTCTCAGTCAGAATTGGTGTAATTCCTTTGAAACCATGCAGTTCTCAAAAGGAGCTAAAAATGAGGATAAAATAAAATTTCACAATTCATTTCAAAATATTCTGGGATAATATCAATAAAGTAAACTTATGGCCATTTAGAGTCATATTCTTTGTCACTTAGTCACATAAAATCCTTGGCAAAAGCCTTTCATAGAAATATATACACACCTCAAAATTTCCCTCTGAAAAACATATATTTCTTAGTTCTCCAAAAAATGTATATCTATTGTGTTGAGTTGGGTTCCTTTAACTCCTAATAGACAAGGCACTGTTGGTTCAAGTTTGTTACTGTTTATTTACAACAAATGTACAAAGTAAAGTTACTTGCCTTCTCTATGATTATATTCCATAGGAATGAGTCACAAAAGAACTAGTCAGTTTCATTGTTTCATTCATTTAACCTGTAAACTAGTCAATTGGATAGATGCTGAAATAAAAAGAACAGACACAAATAATCTGAAGCCTTTTTTGTTATAAAAAAATATATAAAAGCATATGATTCTCACACAACTGAGAATCACACAGTTTCTGAGGAATTGTACTTTCTGAAGTAGGTCCCATATTGCATATGTTCAATATGTCCAGTTAAAAATTTCAAGTAATTCTACAGCGATATGGATGTGATTCCTACAAGAATAGCCACAGTAACATAATTCTACACACACTTATCTTCCTTGTAGCCCTATTCCTTTAAGACCAGGGGAAGTTATGAAGGTTTTCTTCAGTCATTTTGAAAAACAGTGAAATTCCATGGACTTTTTAAGAATTGTATGGTTTTTAAGCGTGCACATAGAGAATTGCATGACTGTGAGACTCGAAATGAGGTTCAAAACTCTAGACAGAGATGACGTTAATTTTTACTCTTCCAAAATTTTTCAGACGTTTTTATTAATCCGAGGAGTGGGGTACCAAAATTGGAAACGAACAGAGGGAGATATCTCTGTACTCTGTCACATGACCATTAAGAGACTTCACTGCCATCTTGAGTCGGCAGAGCTTTACGTGGCAGGAAACAATTTAATTTCATTTTATTGAAGTTAAGAAAAAATATGGGGCTTTGCAAATGTCCAAAAAAGAAAGTAACAAACTTGTTTTGTTTTGAACACCGTGTAAACGTATGTGAACACTGTTTAGTGTCAAACCACCCAAAGGTATGCACTCCGGATTATCCAAATAGATATAGTAGAAAGGCAGGGGGGGGGGGGGGGGAGCAGTGCCAGAACCTAGAGTTTAATTGTTTAGATCTATTGTTAGCTGTCTGGGGTGACTATCAACTCACGAGACCCTAAGGATTTGATGTCTGGGGTGACTATCAATTCACGAGACCCTAAGGATTTCCTTTTCATGGTGTAGATCTATTTTCATCTTCTATTGTGCATCTCCAGGTTGGGGGGCGGGACTTGTAAGAGCCCCCAGATTGACATTTCTCATGGCAACATTTTCACAGCTTATATGCCGGCGTTACGATGGAGCCATTTGGTTTCATCACATAAAATAACTGAGAAACATTGCATGCCGTTATAGAACGGCTTCCAATCTCTCAAATCTAAGAATGTCATTCTTTCCACCACGCAGTTGTCTTTTTTGGGAGAATTTTGTGTTTAGAAATAATCGACCTAAAAAGAATCCCACTTGTTGACATTTACGAAAATTGAACTGACAGAAAAAGAAACATCTGTCGATTACTGTATTGACCATGGTACTGTACACTCACCTTTCTTGTAGTGCATTGTGCAGTCCTATCTTCAGTGGCTACAAGATTCGGATTACGATCCAACTTGTCGATTGTGTTCATTACCCTTGACGGATGAAAAACAAGGGGAATGTGTGAGACTCATCTGTTATGGTAATTATCAGTAATAATTTTTGGAGCTACAAAATTGTTGATTCATTTTATTGGAGTTTTGTTCAGTTGTAATTGACTTCGTAGCATGTGCAACGTACTGAAATAGACTTCCCGATGAGGTGTAATGTAAATAATAGTCCCAATTCAAAAATGAAACAAAAGATAAGAAATTACCTCCGATCGAATCCCGGCATCCTATCTCCGCTACATATGTGGTGTGTAGGGAACGTAACTGGCCACCATGCCAGCCGTCAAGAGGTCAGCGGGTGTCGCACCAGAGGTGAATCTGGGGAATCCATCATGTGCAGGCGACGAAGCATGCAAGTGAGGGATCCACCCTGGCTTTGGAACCCAGGGCAGATGTTACCAGAAGTCCAAAACGGGTATCAGTGGCCCCACAAAAGGACGTGTCCTCCACAAATTTTTAAAAAAAGAAGAAATTACCTTGGGTCGTGAATTGCTTTTGTTATTTCTTTTGCAGATGTATTCCATTGGAAATGTGTGGACAAATATGCACGTCAACTTCCTGCGAATACAGCTCCTGCTGGATATACGTGTCCTGCTTGCCAATCTGGAATATTTCCAGCAAGTAATGTTGTTTCACCAGTAGCAGAATCACTGAGAAAGTCCCTGACCCAAGTAAACTGGGCACGTGCAGGGCTTGGCATGCCTTTGGTAAGATGTGACAGTACATTCTGACTTTGAAATTACTGTGGCAATTGGGTAATTGGTGACGGATTAATGATTTTTGAACTCTTAACTTGTAATTCTTGCAATATTTTATTAATTAGTGTGAATTTGTAAAATTTCGTTCAATTTTGGTTCATGTAGATTGATGAACCCCAGACAGAAGAAACATCAACAGCTTCCACTTCTCACATTCCAAGTAGCACAGCTTCCCAGCAGTCATCAGAACAGACAAACTATGGTTCGAATCCTAGTCAAAATCACACCACACAGCATACTGTTGTAACAGTCTCGGACCCAACTCCATACACCAGAGGAGCAGACAAAACGGATTTCAGTAAGAAAATATATTGTTTCATGCAATAGAAACGGGAAAACCAGAGCCTTATTTTTCATTTCGTCCGGATTCATGAGTGTCTACTACAATGTAACAAAACCTTAAATACATTTGATCAAAATTGTGTATTTAATGGATTTGTTTTTTTAGATCCAAGACGTTTGTTTGATAGCACTGAAACGACGGATTTATTGAACATGACTCATGATCACGACGAAGATAAATATAAACGACGTCCCGCAATGCAGTGGTTCTTCAGGTGGTTTCAGTGAGTAGTGCATTTTATTACCGACCACGTACGTAGTACGAGGGAAGGTGATGTTTTCAGAGGTGTCTGTCCGTCTTTCCACAACATCCTGTCCTGGTCCTCACCTGGTCGGGATATCTGCTGACAGTAACCAAAGTAACTACACATAGCTGTGTGAAGGGGTTAAATCTACGGATTTATAACTTTTATTGTGGAAAACATTTGTATTTAGAAGGTATGAAAACAGCAAGATATAGTTAACTGTTCCCATAAATATCAATTCCACTTGGGAAAAGTCGCTCGTCCTTGCGTCGCCCCACTTGTTTGCGATCAGTTGTGTATTCAAATCAAAATAAAGCTGAATAACTCACTTGGGTTGAAAGTTTGCTCGCAGACATAATTCAAATACACGGCAAGCATGAAAGTTTATGTTGATCTACCTATTTAAAGCAAAGTTGCGGTTAAATTAAATCACACAAGAAAGTCCTCCTCGGTAACCGCAATAGGCGCACCGCCCGCGGCGTAGCATCACTCGCTCTCCTGTCGTGTTTGATAGGGGGCACCCCCTGTCCTGTCCAGGAAAGGGGGCCCCAGCAGGACCTGGAACAGGACCAGTGGCAGAACTAGGGGTAAACCCCCCCCCCCTCGCACTGTGGACGGACACACAAAATGAAAACATTGCCTTCCCTCGTACTTCGTACGCGGGCGGTAATAATCAGATGGGGAGCGATAAAATACTGGGGAACCTTCTTGCTGAACTGAAATCCTTCATTCTCACGATATATTTATTTCAGATCTATTTCTGGTGGAAAACAAAAGAAGAAAGATCCCAACGCTACAATGAAAAGATTCGCTATTGTGCTTGTGATAGGACTGATAGGATTTTTCACATTACTAGTGATCTTTTCACGGTTAGGTCGACGAGCCGCAGACGACGATCCTTTCTTAGATCCTATGGCTAATCCAAATATACGAGTGGCCGGAAACTGATGAAATATACGTACTGCAATTGTTATTGTTTCATTATAGTTGCTGACGGGAATGAATACGTGTACTGGTATGTATGTTATGAAGCCTATGCTAAAACTGTTGTATATTTTTAGAAGCAATCCATGTGTCTGGTCCACAAGACACCAATGCCTAAGAAATGCATGGCACCATATTACTGCTGGTGTAATTTTTTCCACTTACAGACTTGCAATGCATGTCATACAGATTTTGCAGATGTACAGCCAGTCTGCGTTAAAATTTTAAGACATGATTGATGCACAAGGGTCTATGCATTGTAATGCAAAAGACCAGCAGTGTTCGTAAATGATACTCCCCATTCGCGACCAACACTTGCAATTCTTGAAATCTGGCTTATTCGTAACAGGTGGTTGTAAACTGGAAGCTCTAATTAGGGGTTATTGTCGCATGATGTTGGTTTGGAGGCAACATTGGAATCAATAGGTCAGGGTCATTAAGTATGTGACGTGCATCAACTGCCAGTTGTCCCATAAATGTGGTGTTTCATTTTACATGACCGGTACCGACATTTATACTGAGGTTACAATGGATGTCAACGATACTGTGCTCTTCTCGTTCTCAATAATAGCTTTTTCGCACTTTCAAACTCCCATTCCAGTTGCTTTGGATAAATATGTACAAAATGTTAACACTACTCCAGGTCCAACTCAGACAGCGATTTGGGCAAGGTAAAGAAAAGAAAAAAAAAGAGTGGCCCGATTGCGGTATCAGGCTGAGTTAGCGTAAATAAACCATTATGTTTATGTGTAGAATCTCGTACTACAAGCAATATCATTAGGCAACTCCACTGAAACATCAGAGAACAAGTAGTAATGATAGTATTTATTATGTAACATATATTACAAGGGTATCACGTAATAGGAGGCTTTTCCGTATGTACACGCTTTTCCTCATGTATTTAAAATGTGTAGGTAAGACTTTTAAGTTCAGTATGAACGAAGGTAATATTCGTTCATTATTAATTTAAAATATGCAAATTACACGCCGTTCCTGTCGCAGTATAAATGTGATAAACTTAATCCATTCAAGTACAAATTATGTTTACATAAATGTTCAGAAATTGCACTGGTCGATTGGTTATGTGCTGTTCACAGCCTTTGTGACATTGTCTAAGCTATGAATTTATTTGAGGCATTTGTACATAGTGAAACTAGGGAAGTGTATTTGAGATGTACATTTTGGTGTAAATATTGTTTTATACTGTACAGTTTAAAGAAATAAAATGTTATGTTATGGATCAGCCATGTAGCTTGTCATTATGTGCTCCTAAATAAAGGTAAAAAAGTAAAATACTGAAAAAAATTGGCTTAACTCTACACACAAAAATCTGATTAAAAGAGGTCTCTTCTATTATTGGATCAACACAATAGACCCTGCATTAGGTTTTCACCTCCCTTTGTAGCCTTTCTTGACGGCCAAATTTCTTTGAAAAACAACTTCCGGAGAAGGACTGAGGAATGTTACAAGTAGGGCCAGTTGGACCTGTGTTCATTTGTTATTTGCGTAAATAAAATGAAGATGATGAAAAATTAAGCTTGTGTAATTGAATAATTAGATGATGACAACAGAGGACAACTAATCATGATTGGATACGCTTTTTAAATATGTGTCAAATTATCAACAGTTACCTCACGCACACTTTGACTCGAGACACCCATCTTTACACTTAGGCTACGAACATGACAAGTCATCGTTTTGAAAATCTGTCGTCGATTTTTTCGCTGATTTCAATCTGCAGTCTAGGAACATCAGCAAACAGGATGAGTAACGAATGATAACTTCATTGACTAATCATTCAGTGTGTAGGTCTCGGCCCGGTATCCTATGTATACAACTTCTAGCAGAATCCGAAGTAAAAACAAGGCTGTATTCGCCACTGAAACAAACAACATTTGATTAAGATACGTATTTCTTACACCCGTGGCTTTTCAACGCTGGATATATTTTTTTAAATGACTGCACCTCGATAAAATTCCCCATTAGAGTTTTCTCTAAATGGAGGTGCATTCTGCCGATTCTAGAATCTGATAAATCACTGAAGCATGAACTGGGGTCAATTAAAAGATCTTCTTTGTTACCCGTGTCTTCCTGGCTCTGTGCTAGGATTTCTATTTCTTGGACAAGAGATAGTAAGTTCGAATACCGTTAATTTTTTTTACAAAATTCTGTAGATTTTACAGATTGAGTATTCAGAGAACGACGCTATTTTACAAACCAATGTGAACTTAGATTACCAATAATCTTATTATTCGTATTTCCATCACAAGTGTCGAGAAGTGATCACACACACACGCGCGCACACACACACACACCACACCACAAGTGGCAGTATCTAAATTTGATCACAATGATTTTATTGAGAAGATAACTATTTCAGTGAAATGTAGTTATCACAAATTGTACATCTGCATTTAATATGCACCAAATTTACCGTAAATGCCGCAAAATCAAATTGTAAGCCAAAGTTTCATACAGGGCACTAAAGTCTAATTTGAGTCTATTGTGCTTTCTTTGGATGTAAGAAGAGGGAATCCTGATGTAGCCATTTTCATTGGCCCTAACGGGGCAAAATAAAAATTTTGCTCCTCGTAATCCATTCACGTACCAGTTTCCACAACAAATCTTTCATTTTTGTACAAATTTAACACCAAGGGGTTTAAAAAAATTCACCAAAAATAAAGTTATCTTCAGTGGGAACTGAACTCACAAGTGACCACCACTATTTTAGAAGTCTTATGCTTATCCAACTGTGTCAAATTGTCTTTCCTTGTTAAGTCTCAGATTTTCAAACCCTTGTAAAGTCATGCTCTATTGATTCTAGAAAGGTTCAAGCCCGAAAACTGAAGTGGTGCATGAAACAATGTTCAGTTTAAAGATCTCCTAACTAACACATGTCTGGTAAAGACAGTGGGATAAGCATTAGACTTCTAAACCAGTGATGGTCAGTTGTGAGTTCAATTTCGACTGGAGGTAACTTTATTTTTTGCTGAAACTTTTTAAAATCTCTTGATGTCACTTTTATACAAAATTGCCAGATTTATGTTATTTGCGAAAACCTCTTTGAATGTTCGAAAATTACTTTGCACGACTGGTTATGTGCTGTTCACAGCCTATATCAAATCGAAAATTCGTGTTATTACACTTACCATCCACTGCATGTAGCACAATCTATTTTCACTTACTCTGATTTTCATCATTATTTTTTTCCTGGTGGGGAAAAGAAATAAAAAAAACAGGCTGAAATTTTGTGTGGTTGTACTTACATAATAACAAAAGTGATGCCCATGACTGAAAACTCCTGCGTCCACCAAACTTGGAGCTGAACACAAAGGCCATTAAGCTCAGGTAAAAGAGAATAGCATGAAGAAGCTGCAAAATAACGTTAAAAATATTAAGGAAGGTGAAATGATGTACTGAAAGTATGTTTTTTAAGTATCAAACAGTCTACCGTGGTCTCCCGGCACCAGAGGGCTCTGTGAATGGAAGCAATATACTTCGGCATAACAAAGATTCATCTACTTTTTTCGTCAACATCAAAATCACTAATAAATAATCTTCCTTTTCTAGCTAAAATTGGGGTAAAAACTGAAGTAGAAGATTATTTTCGCTGGGAAATATAGTATTTGATTTTTATTCACAAAACGAAAAATTTGTATCAATTTCAAAATTTTCAATCAATTTCTCATATCTGCTTTATTTATATAGTTTTTTTGTGTGAAATAAAGATTAAAATGTGTAAAATTTACACTACAGTTCTGATTTCCTGTTCAAATCTTCAGTGCTACATTACTGAATTTAATATGGCCCAAAAACTGGAATGTTACAGCTCAGCAGGTATCATATCTGCATTGGTTTTGAGGCTAAATAAAATTAGGTAAGCAATACTGAAGACTTTAGAGATAAACATTTTCATCTTTAGTAATTTTTGCAAATGTTTATATATATTTAAAGTAAAAATAAATGTTTCAAAAGAGAAACAAGAAAGTCCTCCTGCATGAATGCAAGAGGCATACCGACAGCGGCGTAGCAAGTCCCAGGGGGGTACCCCCCGGCTGGGACTGAGT
>JBCAUG010560504.1:2946-29266 GCA_038406175.1 Haplosyllis leylae | reverse complement strand
GTTAAGTGGAGGCTTTTGCCCCCTTAAAACACTATTGCTTCAGGGTTTAATTTGCTGTGCTCAAAGGGTTTTATCAAATGTGATTGACTTTATGTACCATATGGGCAATAAACTGTGATATGAAAGAAACTCAATGAATTGTGGCTCATTTAAAAAGGCATCTCCTGGTCGTGAAAGGATTCCAGGCTGTGCAGCCTGTGACATAAATAAAAAATAGCAAAACATCAGAGTTACTACAACAGTAACTCCAGTCGACTGCAGACACCAGGGAGTGTCCATCACATGTACATGTATGTGAACATGCAAGAAAATTTTGGCAGTAAAAATACTATATTTTAGAATAAATAACTATAGACTGCTACCAGTTTGTGCGCTTAACCTGTCCAACAGCAAACAAACATTCCTAAGGATATAAGCAAGAGAATGCTCAATTGGGAGGGTAAGGGAGGGTGAAATTCAAACCAAAAGTGATGTAATTTGCTACCTAATAAAGGCACGTGCCCCCAGGGTGACCAGATGCCAGGATATGACGCACTGGTCAATAGAAAGAAACCCCGATGTATTTATCAATCTTAAATGCTCAAGCAAAACACATCTTAAAATATTTAAAATGATCCTTTTGTGATTTCTGGTAATGGCTGCCATCCAAGATGGCTGGCACCCTGTTCAAGTTGAAGATGGACCCAAACTTAGTTGTGTGTAGTTTTAGTTGCAAGTCTGGAGTCACAGCAGGAAATCTTGTGCTGTCTGGTATGTATGTCTGGTACTTTTCCAGCAAGTTGACAGCATCTTCAAGTTGGAGACTGACTTTTTATTGATGTTTGGTTTTCATTGGAAATGATAGCTGATTAAAGCTGATTAAAAATGGCCGCCAAAAGTTCCCTCCACCCAAACCTTAATTTACAGCTTTTCTGAGTTTTCTGATGTAACATTGGTTAAGTGTGATTTTTTTTTGCCTCAGTGGGAAAAATTCCCAAAGTGATTCTAACTAGACTATTTTCAGAGCTAGCAAGTTGGATGAGAAACAAAAAAAAATTCTTTCTGTGTCTGTCTGATTTCTGTCAGGACACACATTGGCCAATATCATTACTTCGAGTTAGTGAAATAGTAGGGCAGCTTTTCAATGATTCCAAGCTAATAATTTCGACACAACAGAGAGAAATCAATGTTTGTAATATGTCCCCAGGTTATTTACGTCATTACTTGCATGTGAGAATAAATTAGTCCAAAGACCCTAAACTTCAAAACAACCGTTCAAGAACCAGCAGCTGTTTCCACGGCAGTCGATCAAAAATACAATTTATGCTCAGACAGAAATTTTCGTGCAGTTCCTTCCTCTTGATCTGTAGATTCCAGTTGTTCCAATAATATTGTAGAGTGATTGCCACATTGTTACAAAGGGCAAAATTTTTTGCCCCATGTTCTTGGCTTTGTCTTCTGTTTTTCTTCAGCATAAAAATGACCTTTATTGTGCCACCACCATGATGATCCTTAATGATCTATCTTCAAACCACAATCCAATGTACAGCCTGGAGAAACCTTATCTCACTGTTATGGTTCCCCAAACTGAAAATTTGCTACAAAAGTTATCCCTTGACTCTTAAGTTCTACAACACTTTGCCTGTGTTGGAGGTAACTTTTCTGGTTTTATTCTGTGGTTTCCTTGGCAAGAAAATTGAATATTGTGCCGTGGGAATCCTAGAAAATATTTCTTTTACAAGCACAATTCAAAGAAATTTATCCAGAAAGGAATTTGTCAACGATTCAACAGAGTTCTCAAGTTTTGGGTTTCACTCTCAACAAATTCACAGGAGTATAGTACTTTTCTGACTACATTCTCAATACTGTTCAAATAATTTATTAGTTTTTGTGATGAATTTATTTTGCCAGGAATGAAGTATGTGCGGCATCAGACTCCTCCCGCATGCTGATAACAAATACTGCAAAATATGTTCCTGTCGCAATATGTTCGTCGTCTGAAACCAATGCTTCCCTGACTCTACGTTTGCAACAGTCCGATGTGACAACTGTAACATTACACAACAGCTATTCCAGGAAACTTAGATTTAATGTAAAAGTACGAGGTGAGTGGAAACGTTTTGTAGGATCAATTCCTTTCTCCTCTACTTTTCGATAGGACGACCAGAAAGGCAGAAGAAATTGATAATGCACTACGTGCAGGCAGGATTGTAACAGAACCATTGAGTACACTCAGATCATATTACGTTTTACTAAATTTAGACTTGAATTCAGACTTGCTTTGGTTGCAACACAGCAAAATAAAGAAGTACCACACCCAAGAATTTATCACGTCCTTCAATCGCAATTAGCATCGAGTGCTTTGTGAGACACAAATAGACACAAAATAAGCTGATTTTGAAGCTTCTGAAATTCTGTTTTTTTTTTTCTCATTTAAACACGCAAATGTCACTGCTGGTTCCCAACGTAATACTGTTTTATTCTTTTAAAGCTGATGGTGAAGTAGACATAAAGTGTGGAGCAATTGCAGTTGTTGGCTTATTACCAGTTACAGAACCTTCTGATGAGGGAGGAGGATATACTGGTAAAAATATAATATTTCTAATATTTATAACTGACTTTATTAGACTTCAATGAGAAACAAAATAATATGTGATGTAATTACATTTACTTTAATATTGTCCTTAGCTGGTAGGTTCCTAATAATTGAAGATAATTATTTTACGTGACAGAAAACTGCATTATTAACAATTTGAGATGTAAATATCTACTGTAACTTTCAGAAAATTTGCCAGTGTGTTTTTCAATTTACACTTCATTTACACTTTCCCTGGCTAAACATGAAACAAAAATCATAATGGTCAGTCATTTTCAGATGGTCAAATAGGGGCAATAGCTGCTGGTGTTGTTATGGGTGCTATTATGTTAGCCCTTATCATTGGCGGACTATTAGATACACAAGGGTACGTAAAGAAACAAATGACAGGCACAAACACACCTGTGCTTTTCCTGGATTTTACGATATGAAACAGATTTTCCTGTCAAAGTTATAATTTGCTTTCTCGAATCGGTAATAGGGAATTGTCCAATGTATTAATCTTCACACCATTTTTCAAATACAACACAATACTGAATTGTACACTTTTCTGGTAGCTCTATTGTGTACGAAATAAATGAGAAAGAAAATTGATACCAAACCAGGAAAAGTAGCGGGATGCTTTGCATTTGTGTCTTAAATGTTTACCCTCATTGATGTGTACTTTCATCTGCATACTTTCAGGTCTCACTACAGCCCTTATAATTGGTTTGATTTTTGTGATAGGCCTTTTCGTTAGTAGGTGTATATGCACGCTACTAGATTACAAAGAGTAAGTTAATTATTGAAGATAGATCTAAGGTGAAGGGCTTGCTTCCAGACTTGTATCTTTCAGTCACACACATTCATTCCTTGGGAGCTTTGCTGTAGCTTTTTGTAGACATCATGGATGTGATCTCTCCCGTTACTAACGCACCACTTCCCTTCTCTGTTTTTTTTTACATAAATAATAACTTTTTATGTACATCTATTTTTTTTCAACCGGTGCAGAACGATTACACGTTTATGTAACTCCCAGTATCACAAAGAAGCAAGAAGTGTTGAGATACAGACATCGATTTTCTAAAATGATCGCATGCGTAGTTAACACGAATGCATGATTTCCAATAAATATTTCCTCAGCATTAATATCTCGTGATTGTATTTTTTTCCAGGAAATGTAACTGCTTGTTTCCCAGGACAGAGGCCATCTATTCTAGCCGAGAGAATTTCCACGATGCTGTCGGTGACAACCCTGCGTACATGCCGACACCGCAGTCCAGTGTCGCGTCTAGTATGACCACCATCACCGCCGAAAAACCCCTCCAGCCTAATGGAAAACATATCAACTTTGCAAAGGATCCCCCAAGTGAAAACGTCATTAAGAAAGGGTTTATCAATAAAGCCTTTGGTAGTAAACCTTTAGCAAGTTTTAGAAAACATAAATACAGGCCAGAGGGTACCATTCATCAAATAAACCACACTTTCTTCACGAGTGAAAGTGGCATTGGACCTACACACGAGTTTGGACCTCGGGATGAAATACCCATTGAGAGGTTTGATACTCCACCAGAATCACTTGAACAGAATGATGTCCATCCCGTTGGTATATTTCCATCCGGAACTGATCCCAATATGAACAAGGTCCACGATCCAATTCAACGGGCTTCATTAGGATCCATGGATAGACCATTAGAAGTTGGAATACCTCCAAATCAGAAGTCTTTATACAAAGATCCAGCCCTGCCATCTAACGGTTACAAATCTCCTGCAGATGTCAACAGTCAACAACCAAGGCACAGCAACCCAAAGGGGAAGCCAGGAGTAGCCAGGCCATATGTAGTTCATCCAAACTATCCCAACTATGGCGATTTGGCGCCTCCGTTCAATGTTTCTGCAGATAGCATAATTTACATGGATTTGGATGAACTAGATGATTTCTTCTTGAGACAAAAGAGGAAGCCGGAGGTTGGTTTTACACCGGACCCAGATAAAGATTATACTCCCATAATCACAAAACTGTACCAGCCACAAACACTGAAGCAGAACCTGGTTAAAAACCCTGCAACATTTCAACCCATCAACTCTTCTGTCACCTTATCAAAACCTAACAACCACTTCACAAAACAGCCAAATGATTCAATGACAAACACTTCTTCAATTGCGCACGACATAATGCAAACTCCGCGGGACAGGGATCTACAATCTCCCGGAAGTAGCCAGTTCGCATCTCCAATGAGCACACCAACGCACAGGGCTTACGATCCTACATCATCCATCAGATCCACCCCGTCACATGCCGGATACATGACTCCCCCGCAAGATATTGTGGAAATGAGACGATCCTCGGCTTCTCCTCACCTTGACAATTTTTCCATGGCATCACGAACATTTGAAACTGATGTCTAATCACTTTGAAATTTGTTATTTTCCGTGTTTGAAGTAAGAGCCATAGTCGATAAAAATGTAGGCAGCATACCATTTGTAACTTTCCTCTTTCCTGCAAAACCTCATGCAAAGGATGCCAGGCACGTTATTTCAGTCTTTGATCACGAACTTTTCAAACAATTCTAACTGTAAATTTCAAAAAGTGTTTCAGATTTCCGAAAACAATATGTTTGTTGTTTCGCCAATATTTTAGATTTATAGCTTCAAATAGATATTTTACACTAAGTTACTCAGCACATTTTTTAAAAATCTTTAATGGATGGCTAATATATTAAATGGTGCTGCTAACTGAAGAAATAATTGTGTATATAATATTTGAAGTGGTCACAGCATGTTTTGTAGAAAATACAACTGCACGGGCATAAGAAACATGAAGACGTTAAATGTATTATGTTACAGGTTTAGATTTGTTGGAATAAATGTTACATTACATCAATGTATTGCGGTTTCATTCGCGAAGTATTTTTGTGGGTGATTAGAATTAGTTACCAAACCTCAATTAAGTATTGGCTAATAAACTATCTCAATAGTTATAATTGGTGGTTCGTTGAAGTCATCTTAGTAGCTGGTTTGGCTTTATGCCCCGAAATTTTGGGCCTGTGGTGGGGACCTATGAGGGCCATTTGCCATTCTGTGAATGTAGATGGGGGGCTATGAATGCCATTTGCCATTCTGTGAATGTAGATGGGGGGCTATGAATGCCATTTGCCATTCTGTGAATGTAGCTGGGGGGGGGGATGTACTTGGAGGTAGTGAGAACACCTCAACAGTACATATTTGAACTTGTCTGACCTTTCTGCATGCAAAAGTGGTGGGGACTCAAAAACCTAGTTTTTCAGCCCTAATGCCCTTGCACCCTCTCATCCTTGCACCTTCTTACCCTCCTACCTTGCCCTCCCACCCTTGCACCCTCCTACCCTTGTGCCCTCTCACCCTCCCACCCTTGCCATCTACCATTCTGTGAATGTAGATGGGGTAGTGTTTGTACTTGGAGGTGGTGGGGACACCTCAACAGTACATATTTTAATCAAACATGTTTGACCTTTCTGTACTCAAAAGTAGTGGGGACTCAAAAACTAGTTTTCTTGCTCTCGTGTCCTAATGCATCTTGTGCCCTCATGCCCCCACCCTTGCATCCCCTTGGTCTCTCACCCTTGTCCTCTCTCGTCCCTGTGCCCTCTTGCCCTTGGCCCTCTTGCTCTTTTGCCTTCTTGTCCTTGGACATATCTGTGGACAGCCTTGGACATGACCACAGACACTTCTGCAGCCGTTCACGGCTCTATGGCCGCCGCGGGTGAGCCACCTCGTGAAACGTTCACTACCTGGCAACTCTGGAGGATGCTCGTGATTTCCAGAACTACCCAGATATTTCTTCAATAATCCGACCGTTCAAATGAACGTATTATTACTTATTGTTACGGCGAAAACGCCAAACATTTCCAGAATGTTCCAAAGTAAATTGTGAAATAATTAATTTTTCGCGGAAGAAATGTGATGGCGTCTGAGAGCGATTTGGAGAAACATTGTCTTGAATTTTGACCACGACGGTAGCGTGGCTTACGATATCATATTCCATTCCTCACAAATATGACTGATCTCAATCTGATTTTTGTAAGAAATTCCAACTATTCATGTGGATATGAATTCAACGCATAACTCGTGAAAATATTCGACACGATGGATAACAATAGATAGGCGTGTGTGTATGTGGGGGTGGAGCGGTTACTCGTCAAAGTCAACATAAATTTACACCTACACAAGAAAGTCCTCCTGGGTGAACGCCAGAGGCATACCGCCCGCCGCGTAGCCAACCTATCCTGGGGGGGTACTCACGCCTGTGAAAACATTACCTTCCCGTCGTACTACGTACGCGGGCGGTAAAAATCCTCAAATTATTCTGACAACGATTTCAAACTCAGCATATATGAACTATTAAAGTGTCTAAATGCCCTAATATTGTTTGTAAAAATTGTTCGTCTGAAATTAATGGTTTTTCTATTCGGTCTTACATGTTAAGAATTGGGTAAAATAGTACTTCTTCCACGAAAGTACTTAGCTGTACATTTAAACGGTGTTCATGAATCTTTAAATGCGAGAACCATGAAGGCCGCCGAAGTTTACTGAAAATTGTGTTCATGATTATGTGAAAATTGTCTTGAATCTTTCCTCAGCGGAAATTAACAGGTTGATTCGTCTCACACAAAAACACGACTTGAGAAGGTAGCAAGCGAAACGTGAACATTCAAGTACTTGGGGTGATCCTCACTTCCTAACTGAACTCCTGTCTCTTTGGACACCCTTGTAAAACAATTTACCAGATCGAACCAAAAGTACACAATTTCGAAAGACTTCACATTTGGGGCACGGCAGAATTCAAGCATTGCATACATTTTTCATGTTCTAAATAGTACTGAAAAAAGATGTCAATATGTTATATTGTGTTCATTTTGGTCTGAGATGTAGAAAAAATTGACAGAGTGCTTTTCAATCCGTATTCACAACACTGACCTCATGGTTGGTTTTTCTGATAGGGATTCCCAGGATGACTTGGATTGTGATTACCTTTTTCGTTTTTACTTCAGGTATTTGCAGAATTGCATATTTTCACTTACTCAGTCACGAAAGTTAGAAACACAGACAATTTTTGAGTCGAAATTTGAAGTAGAATTGGTGTAAATAATTTATTAAAGGGGAGGGGGGAACCACGGTCCCCCATCCTTCCATGCCGCCTGGTCAGGGTTCCCCCCCTCCTCTGATAATGTATCGCTCAGTTCGTCACTCAGAATGTAAACTAATGGACTATGATAGTTTCAAAAGACTACAAATTATATACCCTCGACAAACTAGAATACGATTAGTAATGTCTCAAAGCGTTACGGTGTGTGTGTAAATAAATAGTAAATTAAAGGTAAAATAACAAATAATAAGCTTGATATCCTGTGATGTGTAAAGGCAATACCATTTAACGTAATGACTTCCAACCTGACAAGGCAAAGGATTAGTCAATCCGTGGTGTATCTGATATGTACATAAAGACTAAATGGACGGATACTTGACTGATACCTGAGACCTCAAGTGAACTCAAATTACTTTATACCAAACAAGGAAAATCTTGGAATCTTTCCACCACATTAACACACTTCTTCTCACAAAGAAAAATATTTGGAATTTCTCTTTCAATTTCTCTTTTCCACAGAATAAGTAACAAGGAGCTACACACAGACAGAATACAATGCTACCAGACTGCGACAAATAGTCAAACACTATGCAAAGGAAAATATAGCAAGATAGTATTGACTTGTTGAGACAATATGCAGTCAAGCTGTACTTGGAAAGCTTTGTACTTGCCATTATCCCTCATCCTGTTAGTGGTAGATGGGCGAGAGAATGGAATTTTTGACATCTACAAACAATGTATCAGGCAACCACAAATAACATTAGGATGTCCGACGCACCATAAAAGTAAAGAGTCCGGGTGCAACACACAGGCGGAGGACAGATGTGCCATCAAGTTAGTACTCATTATATTAACGAGGCATTTAGTCTCTCAAAATGCCTGAGCTTTGAGTGTTAACATTTATGCCATTCACACTTTAACCAACAAGACGTGGACGTACACGTATGTTTAATTTTATGTCTAAGTATTGAAATCAGTTTGAATTTTCAGAGAAGATGCGCTGGCGATATTTTGGAAGTGCTATGAATCAAAAGTGTGCAATATAGCTCTGGAGGACCCGGCGCCTGTACCTCAAGAATGCAGCGATTACCAGGGTGATACTTACATTGAACTCAAATATAAATGCGAACCGCGTAAGTAGGAAAAACTTCATGCCATGATTAACGGCACTGACATTGTATATAGAATACACTCGAGTTTTCACTAACAAATTGGCAAATATGACAGAAAAGGTCTTCCGAAGTGATAAATATTTTCAGCAGCAAAAAATTCCATTTTATTTGATCAGCACAGGTCAGATTCAGTTTAAAGTTCTGCCTAGTTGCCCATGCCTAAAATCAGTTCTGCCTAGAGGTTATCCATAGAAACAACAGTAAATTGACCAAATGAACATTTATTTAAAAAGTCTTTTGGAATGGCAATAGGACAGAAAACATAATTAAATAACTTGATAATGTGTACTATTTGCTGGTATATGTTTCCCAAATCTTATATTTAAGCAAAAATTAGGCAATAAACATCTTATCTCTGCAAACATTCAACAATAGTCAGCATTGAAATCATGTAGAGTCTGCCTTTGAAAAGAATTCAACTGATTTCTTGGCAACCACTGTAGGCCATAAATAATAAAATATATGATTTGGTGACAATTACAATAATTTAATGATATACATTTATGTGTATAATACATGCCCATTAATTTAACTAAACATTGAATAACTGTACATTAACATAGTATTTTAATAAGGCAGGACCAAAGTGAAACTTCTTTGCAAGGCAACTAGGCAGAACTTTAAACTAAATCCAACCTGTGATCAGGCAATCTCTGGTTTGCCAGTCTAATGCTCCACCACCGATCCATTGAATCATGTGATTGTTAGGACATGCAAATTGCAGTTAATGCACTAACTAATGGAGTGATGTTTCAATGGTTCGCAAACAACAGATAAAATCCCACTGGGGTAACATTTTGCTGCTAGAATTGTTTTGTTGTCAGGAAGATTTGACGTTGTTGCCAAAATTGTGTGTTTCACAAAAAAACTCGAGTGACTTTGTGCTTTGAGTTTCCATTACAAAGTCAAATTTTACATTCTCATTTACTGATCATAGCGAATAAACATCAGCATAAACTATGATTTTATCTTAGGTCTGACTGGGCCAAGAGGAAAACTTGCTATAATGAGTTCCAACTTTACGTTCACTGGGTCCGTGGTATACTTGAGGAACAAAGGTTTCCCGAGCCCAAGCAGCGAGAGTGAAGCTTCCTGCGATATCACCGCGGCTAATGAAACCTATATTGAGTTCATTGCGTTTCAGTTTGAGGTAAAGTCTCTTAAGATTCTTAAGACCCTCAAGCTCCTTGTTGAAACTACGGTTTGCATTCAAAACCCGTTATTAAGAAGCTCTGAAGCTCTCAATATTCAGTAAAATACAATCATTGAAAGAAATGTAAAAATAACAAGAAATCTGTACCCTTTTAGGACAGTAACAATATATTGTGAATTAAAATTAATTGATTAAAACATCTTTGTGACACATTGAAATTTTAGTTCTTTGCCATATTGTCTTCCGAAGCAAAGGATCGGTTACATAGTCGTAATTCACTGTCTTCTACTTTCAGGACACCTTACAACCTCACATACCTATGACACAATGTCCCCAAACACTGCAATTTTGGACGGACTATGCAGGTGGAACTGAACGAACACTTTGTTCCCACGAAGAAGATAAAAATCGTCCGCTAGATATTCCAGTTAATTCTCAAGCGATCGTTAACTTACGGGCATCTCGTTCTTTTATGATGATATTAATCGTTCAAGGTATGCTTACTGACATTTCGAAAAATGTGATAGAATTTCTCATCTTCAAAGACAGTACTTTAGGAGTTTAATTGCCAAAAATAATTGCCGTTCAGTCAACCTCTTGGTGATGCGAAGTCAAATTATTAGCTCTGAACCAGCTCTAACATTTAGTATGTTTCATGACATATTTTCCAGTTGATGTTACTGTCAATTGGAACTGAAATACTCTTTAACAGTTAGAGTATGCAAACAAACCGTCTTTAACTCTTTCAGAGTCCTGACATTGAACAAAATGGTCATTTTTGAGGTAGCTATGATGGGGGCTATGAATCTGGCTTTATGACTATATGTTAAATGGCTAAATATTTAATCATTAGAAGTGCTTCTAGTATTGATACATGCCTCTTGTACACCAAGGGTGCTTGAGCCCCTTAGTGTAGTTACTGGGACAGGGGGTCACTTTATATCCAAAGCCACAGTGAGAAAAATGGGTTATTGAGTGACTTCCAGGCATCTTTGCATGCCAGCTACTCAGTTAGTTACCAAGTCACAAATACCTGAGTCTCCCAGATAATACAAACTGAATGGTGGCTTTCAGAGGTCTCTGTGATGAATATTAAAGGAGCTGGAGCCATTTAAGTGTCCAAAGGTATGAAAGTGTTGATTAGTGTGCTTGGCATCCCAAAGAGTTAAACAGATAATGACAAGATTTTTGCACCCTCAACAGGTCGAGATTGAGTTTCAAGTTCTTGTCTCTCACACTGTATAATTAATGACTCGTCACCAAAGTAAAACTTGTAAGCTTGATCACTTAGTTTATCATGAGGATGACTTGACCATAACATGTGTGGATAAATCAACTGCTGCTCCATCTGAACAAACGACAGTACCTACGACAAAAGCCAGTACGAGCACAACAACGAAATCTACAACAACAACAACAACAAGAGCTGACCTGGTGGATCCAAACAACACACCAACCACATCTAAGTCTACGTCCACATTTGCAACGACAACAAATGAAGCAGTTGCTCCTCGCTCAGAAGAGTCAAAGAGCAATGGCGGTACCATGAATCAATTGTCTATCAGAACGTCTAAGATATATGACATGGTCAACTTAAGTCGACATTTTATCTCCATCGCTATCTCTTATCGTTTCAGGTGAGGACGTATCAGCGGCAATAGTTGTGTCCGTGACAGTTATATTGGTTGTCATTATTATATTACTGATAATTGGTGTCTTATACCTCAGATATGCAAGGTAACAGTCGTCTGTATATATTAATTCTTGAGTAACCATGCAATCAAACTAAAACTTAAAAACTAATTGTGTTTCAATTTCATAAAAGACCGTTAAAACCCAAAGCCAATAAATTTCCAATTTCTGGCATTTAAAGTCATCTGAGCGAAAATACCTGTATCATCACTGCCCCAAAATTATCAATTTGAGTTAAATTTATTTAGAAAAAGAGATCAGAGAGCATCGACACAGGAGCAAACTGCGCGATTTGCGTTTGAAAACATCACTTACGATACCAAAAACGAAGGCGCAGAGAACGGTGTAACGAACATACCCAAAGGAACAACAATGGTTGTCAACAAAGGAATTAGTTCTGGTCAAAACGGCCATATTCCTTACTCAGCTCCATTAGACGGTGCCAGAGGGGGCGACCGACAGCATGGGGCAATATTCAACAATGCATCTTCAGTTTACGAAAATGGTGATAAAGTCCATATTTATGATCACCACGAGAACCGGCCGATCGCTTGGCCTCCAAAGCCACCTCCTGGAGGCAGACTGTCCTTCAGAGAGTCAAAGACCGTGAAGGATCAAGACGAAACTCCTTATGAAGAGTTACCTGACGAGAACTATGAAACTCTGCCTTCCGATTGTACCGATAGAGATGATAATACAAACAATTCTAACAGCAATGTCATTATGCCTCAAAAAAATACAGTTAACAATATTCAGGCACCTGTAACTGTTGAGCGTCCTCCTCCCAGCATTAACAACAGACAAAGCTTAAATGCATCCTTCCCGACAATTAATCCCAGACTGTCAGTCTCTTTACACAGTGGAATAGACGGTGAAATGACCAACATTACACACAGTAAATCATAATAATTAGTCTTTAACAGAGCAAAAATGAATGCTCATACAATGTCCCTGTGGATAGCAAAATAACACACAACATTATTACCCATAGTATTATTTCAAATGCATTCTCAGTCTGAATCGACCAAACCTGATGAAGCAAAACTGTAAATGAGGTTTGTTTTTGCGCGATAAATTAGCCTTCATACTGAAAGTAAATTAGATTGCTGAAACATCGTAATCAAAAGATAAGAAATGTACAGGATTAAATTCTGATGACTCTTTCCTTATGATGTCCTTATGAAACAGAAATTATCATACCTGTGATGATGTTTGCTTCGTGAAACGCGGGACGCTTCATCCAAACACAATTATGTACTCAGATATACATACCTGTAAATAAACAAAAAAAAAATGCAATTAAACACTTTCATTAAAACAAGACAATTTTTTGTGTATGGTTTGTTGTGTTGGAATACGGTGCGGTAGTATTTCAACATTAACTTTGCAATTCAAGAAGGGACGAATTATGGTTCATTATGGTCTGGCGGTTAATTACTTCTCAATTTCTCAATTTGTAAGTGAACATGAAGCTGTCGGTGACTTCCATGTTTCTACACAGATAGTTTGCTGACGAGACTTCAAACCGAAACGGTTTTTGTTAGATCTACGATAGGAGATACAGAGATATTAACGTCAGCGACACAACATTTATTTACTCTGATACTCATATCCGTAACCGGTGTTTAATAATATGAAAAGTATGTAAGGGCTCTATTATCAAAGATATTCATCCAAGTGTGGTGACAATTTAGAACAACTTCTCTCAACCATGTCTGTATAGCTCCACCCTCCATTTTGGCTGAATCATAAAACTGTTTCAAATTGATACTTTCGGATGTTACATTGCAAAATAAGGATAATGTAACTTTAAAGCAAATAAAATATTTCATTTTTTGACATTTGGAATTGTATGAAGAACAGCTTTCAAGGAATTACTTGATTTACGTCAATATGTTAACGTCTCGTACCGCGAACACAACTTTGATGTTACTCGTGGGATTTTTAGTATTTGGAAGAGTGTTCTATGGTCTCGCCGTTTGGTAGCAGAATCACAACCACCCTGTTAAACAAACACCCGACCTACACCACACTTCAACACTTTTAGTTTAGTTTTCTAACACAACTAATAATACCTGAAACACTACAAGAAAATACGAATTTTGTAAATATGGCAACAGACACAATTTTTCAGATAATAAGTATACTTTCTGTCACACTGATGACTATTGAAATAATCGTCGTTCACTCACAAGAATGCAAAAACAGTAAGTATGAGTTTCTTTTGTTGGTTCCCAAATAATTTTAAAAAGCGACAAATGTTTTCTGGCTTAAAATGACAAATATTGTGTTGGATGAAATAATTCATAGTAGCACAGCTATTGCAAAAGCAAAAGGAATTGTTACCGCCCGCGGACGTATGTTTTAACGGGGGTGTGTCCGTTCACTGGGGGGGGGGTTACCCAGCCAGGATGGGGTACCCCCCCCCCGATAGGACAGCAGAGCGCGCACTTGCTACGCGGCGGGTCGTATGCCTCTTGGGTTCACGCAGGAGGACTTTCTTGTTATTATATTGTAATTCAGACAGCAATATGTTAAAACATTAACATTCCAATCGAATTAACAATTTTATTTTGTTTACAGTTGTACATACTGTTGCAATTCACGAGGATGCAAGGACTAACAATGTTTTAGAGTGTGACATTGAATTTCATCATGAAATAAGGATATTCAAAGCAGAGTATCGCATTATGAAAAAGGCTCCATACCGACCACGCGATAACGAAGATTTGAACGAGTCGTGCCTTATCAAAGGTCTAACAGCTGAGATCAAAGAAAAATGTCACAGAAACAAGGGATGCTTGTTCTTGAAGGAAGACTTTGATAAGTTTGCGGAAGGAAGCGCTGCCAGATTCCCGTACCGATGTGATTCGTACATTGGAGCCAGATATCTATTGATAAAATTCCAATGCAGGGCTGGTAAGTACCACTGACTTGAAAAAAAACATTAATTTCATTGGCCGGATCAGGATTGTAAGAATATACGGTATTTCATTATGCAAATAACATTCAATTACCAACCCAAAAATATTACATTTCAGAATTAAACCGCGATTTCAATGCATATGCCATTGATTTGAACGACAACAGAACGCATGAGATAACATTCGCTGTCATCGACAGTCACAATCTCTGGAGGTGGACTCTCAACTACTGTCATCCCTACCTCAACTACGATTGCAGTATCCCCGAGGAGTCGATCAGGGTAAAAATAAACTAACCGTTAGTTAACTATCAGGGGTACCGCATTTGGGGAGTTCTAAAGATATACTACGGATAGGAAGCACTGCCTTTTTAGGATGTAAATAATGAAAAAGCTTGTCACACTACATTTTGATGCAAAAGAGTACCAACTTCAATACCAACATTTATAGATCATCATACGGTTTGCACCACACTATTTTACTTTATTTCAGAACTCGGTTTTAATAACTGACAGCAGTGAGGGTTGTAGTTGTAAGATTCCCGCAAACACAGAGGTTTGGGTTCTCGCGCACGAGTTCTACAAGTTTCATCCAGAAAATCAGCCTGATTATCACATCGGAGACTGTTCTCAGAGAATTCAAGTGTGTACTAAAGATGCCATAGAAAATAAATGTTCATCACTGAAAGAGAAGTGTAAATGTAGTTCAAATTTGCTCGTTACCATGGTAATCCTATAAAAGTGATGCAAATTTAAGCAAGTCATTCAAAAACAAAGCAACATAAAACTCATTTAGGTGTACTTTCTTGTATTCGTACAAAATATATGGTATTATGTTAGGTATACAATAGTGAACAACGATGGGAACTCTGCAAACAAAAGGACTTCTTCCGTTTACCTTGCCAAGAGACAGAGCAAACTCTTTATCTGTCGTTCGAAAACGATGATAACAAAATCAGAGTGGGATTTGCCATATACTTTGAAGGTACACTTTCCAACGTTCACTTTACTAAGTAGATATATTTTTTGCAACATCGTAAGGGCTTAAATCACCGTGCTGACTAAATTTTTGTGTGTAAATGTATGGCGGCCAAAAAGAGCGCTATAATGATATCAGAATCCCAACATCTTGAGACAAAATAATAATATTATTCACAACTTCTGCAGTGGATTATCTGGCTTCGCCAATGATGATGTGTAAATGTGATATACCGGTGAACGACTTACCTGCTCGGCCCAGTGTTGAACCTTCATCCGTGAAAACGACGACGACGACAACTACTGTGGGACCTCTGCGCACCACAATTCCAACCACAACAACGACAGCAGCTCCTCAACCCGCAAAAGAAGACTCCTTTGACTTCTTTAAAGACATTCCATCTTGTAAGTCAATGCTGTTGACTCGTAAAGATATCCAAGAATTGGTTCTTCGTGGGCTACTTTTGTAAATTTACTATTCTCCAATCTATTTTTAGGGATTGTTATTTTGTTGGCAGTTGTGGTTTCCATAATCTTCATGCTGATAGTTATCTCAATCGTGTGCCTCAGACACTGTTGGTAAGCATTTATTATTGTTTCATGAAGTCTAGATATTAGGACTACATTCGTCCACACAAAACTATTGAGTACGTAGTAAAGAATTTACAACTAAGACAGTTGAGTGATTTTCTGGTTTTGATAATTTTCGATTGTTCATTACGCTTGACTAACATTGCCTATGTTCTTCTAAAAGATGCTTTGTACACTTTGTGATGTACCTGCTTTCACACGTACAAATACTACTTTTCATACACTGTCACATCAATTTTCAAAAAATCAATTCCAATTATTTCTTCAAAATAAGCAGCACCGTTACCAACGAAGCGTGACAGCGCGGTGTATATTGGCTTTCACAGGGTAGCCACACCTTAAAACGCGTATTCTTGGAACAAGTTCATGCATACTTATAAATAATACACACCCTTTCATAAAAACATGATAGTGCAATGACGCAACATTTATTCTTCAAAAAGCCTGAATTCTAAATCAGCAATCAATTTGAAACAGTGTGTGGCATCCCTACAAATGTGACATACTCTCATCGCAAAGGCTCACGTCGCGTTACTCTTGCTTTTCAGCAAGAAGACTGGCTATCTGGAAGATAACCAATCCCTTGATGCCTTTGGTACTGTGTCTAGCCTGTCGACCAGTGAAAGCTGGGCTACCGAGATTCCATATGAGGAACCCCCGACTCCTAAACCACCTTCGCTTATTGCTAGCGGCAAGTCTAAAACAACTGGTCCCAAGACTGTACATTTCTCTGACACTAGAGAAGATGGGGATGGTGACTACATGGTTGGCGGAGATGCCAAATATTCTAGTCTGAAATCTGAAGGCTTTGATTTCTTTTAATGTTGGAATTACATAAACATCTTTCAGTGCTGGAGCAGGTGGAAAATCTAAAGATGATCAAGATGATTTAGCTCGATCCGAGTCAGATTGGGGAAGTGAAGTGTCTTCAGTATATGTGGAAGGAGGCAAAACTAGTCAGCTTGTCGTGCACAGTTTGAAAGCCTCGTCCAGGTCACAGGGTGAACTTCCATTTATCTACTGATCACCGTACCACGTAAATCTAAACTGCTACAAGTTAGTTACTAGGAAGATATTGATCAAAATATCAACGGATTTGTGGATTCGATTCTAAAACGAACTCAGTATATTGATAAAATACAAACTAAAAAAATGTAAAAATAAAATTCTTTCGTGAGAAAGAAAAGAAAAAAATGAAAAGGTAGAAGTAAACATCATGCAACTGCGGTAAAAAAATTGACTTGACTAATTACGCCTAGCAACCAATCAGAAGAAAAAAGTTTATAAACTGTTGTATAGGTATTTCATTTCATCGTGATGGTGCACTGTTAATATATTCGTGCAAGGTAACTGTCCTGTTTCTCCCATTACCCGATGATTCTCAATTACTTTCTTTTAATCTTTTGTTTCTCAGTTAACAAGAAAATATATGAAAAAAACATGGCCTCCAGAAATCGAAATATTTGGGGAAAAATCAAATTTAAATAAGTAGGCATTTAATGGCACCAAGGTGTAATAATACTATCAAAATTTAACATTTAAAATGCATTAGTAACAATAATTAAAATCAATAAGCTCTCTGTGATATTTGTAGATAATTTAACATATGTGTTAATCGTATTGATTATCTTGAGTAAAATCATATTATCGTTCAATAAAAGTTGACCATTCCCCCAAAAATTCAAAACTGGGATTAGGCTTGGTTGTATACTTTCTAAAATACACTCGTTGTTTTTGGACGAATCAATTTTTATTTGTATTTAATTTATAGAAAGATATTCTTTCTGACTTATATTTCACAAAGTTTTGGGGTGAAAATGCAAATTACTAGGAAAACTCTGGCATAAACTCTTCATTACCTTTCCACTCGGAGAGTTTTACGATGTGCATGAAGCGCTTTTTATGTCTGTGCACATGATACAACAAAGTCTAACCTAAAAAGTTCGTAACTTCTTTCAGGGAAATTGTCAATTTGTATGTGCAGTCAGCCCTATAAGGATGACTCATAATACATTTTTTGCGAATTCTGCCTGGTAAACTGGTTACCGAATTGAAAGCAAACTGAGTGATCCACCGATCAACATTATGGAGGATATTAATTTTAACTGAATTAGAGCAATACATCACATCGGAATTGAAGTAAACAATATATTTTTTATATGAAAGACAAAGACAGCATGTGTGGGGTGTGACATCGTGACAATTCTGAGAATATCACTACTTTGGTTGATGCAGTCGCAACAACTCAGAATCAACTTTTTATCTCTTCAATTCATTTGAAGCTCACTTTTTAGGTGTGGGATTTTATATTCATGTGCAACTGAAAGAAGTTTCGAAAGACTTATCTTTGTAACGGTAAGACTTCGTCATGGTCTAGAGAATCACGTTGATTGTAAATAAACAACATGTCTTCCAGTTGAACCTAAAATGACATATGTATGTGCACTGAGGCATCGTCTTGTTGAAAAAGCACAAAAAGTTTTTAAACACTGCTGACATAGTTTGAAACTGACAATTAGGTAATTGTGCTGGGTGGATTTCTATTTACGGCTACAGCGAGACTGCCAACACCTCAGAAGATTGGAAAGTGTCAAGAACGATCAACGAAGGATTAAGAAGTGAAAGGAGGAATACAACAGTCACGGATGGATTGATTTGTTCGGAGGAGCTACGTCAGAGAGAGACAAGAGGGGAACTTCCTGTGCTATGACACATGCATGAATAGGACACCTGTTCGACTGAACCCCATATGCCCCATGACATCATTTTAGGGCAATACCTAACATGTTGCACTACCCTAACTCCCTTTGATGCATTGGTTTCCCAGAACGTCTCCACACAAACGCTTCGTCGCAGAAAGTCTTCACCTTAAACCCAGAAGAAACCTTTCGTTGAAACACTGAAGACCAAGACCATAAACAGGACCAAGAGATCAGGATATGTAAATAAGCCACATAATAGTTGACAAACAACAGGAGGATCATCATGAGAAGTCAGGAATCCAATCATGGACAGATTCTTTTGTTAATCTCTTTCATGATATCAGTTGTGGCAACACAACAATGTTCCGAGGGTATGTATGCTCAGTCATTCATACATGTCATTACACAATAATGTACATCATCTCTTCGGGGTTAAAAACTGACGTGAGACGAGATTAGCGGTACTTCATATTAATTCATCTCACTGATTGAAATACAAATGAGTGGTTTTAATCATAGTTTGTGTCATCATTACAATTGTGAAAGTTAGATGTGCTGAAATAAATGTCACGATAAGGGGGCCACAGGTAGTATTGAAACAAGCAAAAAGTTTATTTCTCAAATTTGGACACCACTGGCAGCCTCACTGGCAAAATCATCCCCTGTTCTCAGTGCTAGCTCTATTTGGATAATGGGTTCCATTGTTTGCTATTTATTTTACATGAGTTCCCAGTGATGTAGTAAGATGTAAGTACACATCAAGTATAACTGTCGTGTCATACATGTTAACGTATTTATAGAATAGTCATGGGATCATAACTGAAAAATGGAATTAAAAATGTTAAATTAGATCTACTTAAATTTGGCTACTGTTTGTTGGCAAGTAAAAAGATCTTCCTCCACGAATATAACCAGTATCCTATTCGAGTTTTTAAACAATTTCAAGTTGAGAGTTTTCGCGCAACGTTGCATTTGACAAAAAAAAATTGGCTACTGTCCATGACAAGAATTTAAAAGTAATTTTGTCAGAGTCACCGGCAGAACATAACTCTCATTTCACTAACAAAACTTTCAAACATGTCGTTTTAGTAATCGAAGAACACTGGGTAGACTTAAACAATTACACAACTGAAGATATTACTTTGACTTGTCCAACTGGCTTTGCCGTGAATATGCAATACGTAAAACTTGTACAGGTAAATAGATATCACAGTGAAAAACAATTCATGGAAATGATACCTTTTGTTCCTGCTTCCATAATATAAGTTTAAAATGTTTCGTGGTGAATTTTATGTCATGACATTTCGGCAGCAAATAAAATTTACTCTCTCAGTTGGCACGTCTTTTCCCCTTTCTCCACCAAATATTGTATCTAACTATTTTTTCTTCCCTGCAGGCATTTAGAGCGCAATCAGGGGATCACATATTGATAGAATGTGTAATAGAACCCATCTACCAATACCACAGCTTATGTTTGGGCAAACAGCAATGTATTTTATCCAACCCTGACTACTACAAAGATATCAGGGGCTGCAATGATCAAGGACAGGGCACCAATCACCTTATAATGGAATATTTCTGTGATGCAAGTGAGTGTTAATAATTGTCTGAACGTATCGAGAAAAAGATTACAGGGTTCCACTTTTTTTCTCTCAAGAAATTCCCTGACTTTTCCAGTATTGCTGACATTTTTCCTTGGCTTTTTCCAACACTCTAAAACACAAACCATTTATTCCTTCAAATCAAAATTTCCCTGACTCAAACAAAATTCTCCGACTTTCTGCTAAAATTTTAAAATTCCCTGATGTTTCTCTGACTGGAAAAACTTCTCTCCTTCTTCATCGTATTCCAGGTTTTTCAGTACTAGTGGAAACCCTGAGATTAAGTAGAGATGAAAATAGAGGTCCAATTCAACAAAACAACTTTAAGTCATATTTCAAAAGAAATAAAATCACTGATTTGTTTTTACTCAAGACCCACAGTTCTCTGAACAAATGTCACTGTGTGAGGAAAGAGTCTGGACCGGATCGCAACTATACCTATTCAGTTCACCTCCCGGGACACCAGCAATCAACCGAACTGACTGCAAGTGCATCATCACACTGCAGGAACAGAGTGAAATGACCGCTTATGTGGGAACTTTCACCAAGGAATCAACCATAGACGGATTTGATCTCAATTACAATCCGTGTCAGCAGAAAGTGCAAATGACAACGTTCAAAGTCAATGAAATTCCATATGTGTAAGAATCCTAGTCTTAATATTTCAAAATATTCACAGCTGACATGAAAAGAATGACATTCATGTGCATGTAAGACTATATGAGAAATTATCAGGATTTATTTGTGTTGCAGCCAAAGATCCTTTTGTAGCAGATTCGCTGGCTTGGCCAAAGAAACTTGTTCTGATCGCATGAAGATTATCTATGTGGAATTTAGCTCGGTGACACCATGGGTTTCAGTCAATTTCAGCTTCAGTTTTTCAAGTAAGAACACCGTGTTATCTTTGAAAGGCCTTAACAGTATTTACTGTCATATGTAATACATTTCATATTGTTCTCCACTACATTTATTCTCCTTTCCATTTATGGCATATGATTAAATGTTCAACTGAATTGAGTTTCTCACTCGTTCCAATTATAGGTCCTGTGGACAGACCAATGAAGGTAGAATGTGGAATCAGGGACATTCTAGGTCGTCCCACAAATCCCCCACCATCGACAACCACCACTACAACCACTGAACCCCCAGCTACAACCACCACCACAACAACCACTCCAACTACAACCACTACAACAGCGACAACGACACCTAGACCGACGACTACACCAACAACGACTACAACAACCACTACAAGGACTACTACAACTACACAGCCACCAACCACAACATCTACAACTGAAATGCCAACAACAACCACGAATCCCCCTACAACAAGCACTACTACACCCTCAATGACCGACTTCATCCCTCCGCGAGGTTTTGATCTTGGGCCTGATGACAAGAAGGCAAATGCTGCACAAGCGACGAAAAGAGATTTACCATTAGGTATTGGTTACTCTTATTTTGAACGAACCTAACGAACCGGTTGGAGTCAATTAAGAATATAATTTACAAACACTCAGTAACACTGTACTTTTTTCACGCCTTGTAGAACCAATAGTAGGAGCAACGGCTGGCGTTGCGGGTGTCTTCATTTTGGTTGGAATGATTGCTGCTGCCGTTTGCGCGAAGTAAGTAAAATTCGAGTTTCATATGTAAATTAGGACAATGTGTAATGGTTACGTTGAAGCAAATAATAGTGGAACTGAACTGAGTTGGTTACTGACCTTTGGTTATCTCAATTACAGGAAAAGAAAAACGGACGACAAGGCTTCAAGCACTGGCACAGGTGGAGCGCAGCTCAGCGGAGACGGCAGCGTGTATCATGTATACGAGTATGTAGAGCCTGGTGCGAGGTTATCTGGGCTTTATTCCCAACCAGACGGGGGTCCAATATATCCCGGGACATACCCCACGTACCCGAGACCAATGCCTGACACCCTCAGCTCTACTCCTGGATATCTGGATCCTCCTCCAGATTATCCTATGGATTCTTTGCAGAACCAGAGGAACGAAAGAACACAGGACATTATGAATAACGGGTCGAGGTCTCACGAGAACAACCACGACGCTGCAACCTCCAGAACAACTACATCTACCAAGAAACACGCTCGCTTTGATAAGGACGTGGAATATATTGAACAAGAGGACGATGTCGCTCATAACCCATTGTATGGAAAAGCACACGACCTATTTTTCGCATACTGAAGACACATACTGGAATCTTCAGGATGTAATATCAAAGTGTTCGAAGAACCATTGTAGACGAGCTGGAATCTGTGATAATAGTTCTTTATGTTCAGAATGCGAAAACATGAAAAATGTTTCCCAATGCTGCCTTTATACAATTGTGTGCTGGCATTGAACACTGCTAATTCATTCTGAGACTGTACAAGGCCGGTTGCAATACTCTTCATTGACTGTTTACTCTTGTTTTGACTTAACCACGGTGTTGGTGTTTACCAACTTCGCGAAACTATTGTACTATCAGCAACAAACTTTCCTTTTAAAGTTACCTTTGCACAATATTTTACGTCATGACACATTGCACGATTACTACCAAGAGGAATTGTTTTATTGCCTGAAGGACTAAAACCAAGTAAAAGCCTTGTTATACCATAAGAGACTTCTTAGAAAATGAATAACGGGACAATCAGATTGAATTTTCAAATCGCGAAATCTAGTCCAGAAATGCTATACAGAACTGTATTAAGTAAAATATTCACAAAGTTAATAATAACCTTGAGTGAATAATTAGAAAGTAGTACAGAAACCGAGAAACAAAAGACTTTTTACGTGCAGTAATATGTTAATTTACTCGATTATGTATTAAAAAGAAATTCTGTAGTCAACAATTATTATGCATGTCAATTATAAATAAGGCTGTACAAATATGCTAGTCACACTTTGCTACATCCTAATTCGTGATCGTGTTCCTGTGTGGTTTTCTCGCAGCAGACCAGGAGGATCGAGAATACTTAGGTATTACTTGTTTAAAGAAGGCATCATGCTTACTTGTTATCATGCACCGTGTACAAAATGTTTTCATGATAAATATTTAATAAAGTGAAGCATTTAAAAAGTCTTATTCTTCCCCCGCAGAAGGAGATTAGAAGTTAAGTTACAATAGGTGGTACAGGTTTTCACATCGTGATTTGGCTATTCTAAACTATTCCCTCCAATCCAAAACAAATTGTGTAGAACCAGTTACATGTAAACCACCAAAAAAGATGACAAGTATACCGGGTACTTCAGGTATGCCGCTTGAAAAAGACAGTGCCATTTCGTCAAACCAAAATAGTCTATATCTGTAAGATTCGTGACTTGGCGCTCACCTGCACAAATCTCCTCAAGCATGAAATAAGGCGGAAGTCACAAACATGTCAGCTGGTCCGTCGCACACAAGGGACCCAATTAGATTTACTGACACATTGTCCTTTCCTTTAGTTTACTGATAGTTTTAGTTATCCACAAAACATTGAAATACATGTAACTGCAAACAATATCATCTATGGTAATTACTTTAATTACCATCTACGTAGGTAGTACGAGGGAAGGTAATGTTTTCAGACGTGTCTGTCCTTCTGTTCACGGGGGGGGGGAGGGGATGGTCATCCTGTTCAGGCCCTGTTGTGAGGAGGAGGGGGAGGGGAGGGAGTAGGGTCATCTTGTCCGGCGCAGGGGTAGGGTCACCTTGTCCAGGTCCTGTCCAGGGTACCTGACCCTACCCCTCCCCTTTGGACCATTGGGGGAATGGGGAGGGGTGGTTCAGACCATGAATCACCTGAGTGCATGTACTAAACGTCAAATCCATTGAACGGGTAAACATCTAAAACTGGTTTAGTGCATACACTTAATGTCAAATCCACTAAATTATTGACTTCTTCATAACTGGAGAATGCGGGAAGTATCTCAAGAGAACAGTAGCCTACAGTACTTAACACAAAGTTCAACTGTTCATTTAGCAATAAATAATCCAAGGCCAAGGGAGGGACATCAAAAAAGCTTCGTCCAATACTGTGACAAGTGCGAGATACAAATGTGTGATGAACGTTACTTCTCTGGTTTTACCATTTTTGTGTCATGAACAGTGATCGAACAACCCATTTCCATGTTGAATCCTGTTCAGAAGATTCCTTTTTGAAAATAATAATTCTACATGTATTACATAAGTTGTAAACATTTACATATGCAGGACCATAGTCTGTACAAATACCAAGAATAGGTTGTCAACAAAATTAACAGTAGCACGATTTAATGCTGTAAAAATTACCAAACCGAAACCCAAACGGAGGAATCTTTATGTGACAAACCTCTGGTCATGCAGTGTTGGTTTTGCAGCACACGAATCATGCAGTTTGAAAATAGCTAACCTTTAGCCTGGGAATACGGTTTAAAACATTCCAAGTACATCTGAGGGTGGGAAGTTAACGAAAAGCCAAGGAATACTGAACATAACAGAGAAAGTTCTTTGAAATAATAACAGCAATTTCTCAGTTGGTAATTCAACTGTTTTTGTATTTTGTAAAAGGCAAGGAATAATATTTCCTGATACGGATGACTGGGTGTGCGCAGAGACGGAAGCGTGCAACATTTGGTCTGACTCATCACATATTATACAAAAACATTACAAAGAACCGCGAACGAGGACAGGCGTATACACGTTTAACATTGATTTCTGGTCACAGTTTAACACCAAATACGAAGGAAACAAAGGAATATGAACATCGAATGCATAAGGTTTCATTATCTGTGGATTATTTATCATTTTTTCACATTTTTAGCAGGTACGTTTTTCGGTTTTATATATTTACATTATGCTTCCAAATATAATTAATTGTGAGATTAAATAGATGCGTGTCAATTAACTTCCCATGGTAATGCTTGTTAGCATTTTTACTGTTGTGGGTTTATTTCAAGTGAAGCATAAATTCAAATAGAACAGAAATATGATCTTCAACGTTTTAAATTAAATACTTATTCGCCTCATCTATTCAAATGAACTTTTTGTAGTATTCAGCAGAACCATTGTCATTTCTCCAAAGCTTCAAAACAAAATATTTCTAACAGCATGGGATCATATGGATACATATTTCTGCCGAAAATTACAAATGGATCATTTGACAAGACACACAACAAGCCGCATATGATGAAAAAATACTGTAAAGTAAAAAGAGAACTCAGTGTTTCAGTCACATTTTTTCTTTAGTGTGCAGCTGTGTATCATCCTTGGTAATTTTTGATAAACTCACACCAGACAAACTTCATTTTGATGCAAATTTAAACGCATGCCAGGTGAGGACGAATGCAATACCACTTGTTGCTTCCGTGACAGCATTATGTGTCCTGGAACATGTAGTGGCAATTGTAGTTGTACTTTTCTTGGCAAAATGTAATTGTGTGTACAACAAAATGTAAAATTTTGCTGTCCACTCATTTTTGAGAACAAACACTTTGGTGTGTACGTTTTGATGAACACAAGTTCCCCCTCCAAATGGAAAATGTCAGGCTTTTGTTAGCACACATTTAGGTGAAGACAAATGTAAATTTTGGAGAACACATTTTTTGGTAATTAATGTTTTGCTGAGCACACATTTTGGAGAACATATGTCTTTAAGGACACACATTTTATCCTCCCCCCCAGTCGGATAATACCACACATTTTATTGTGCACACATGTAAACCCCCTACTGTGGGAAATGTAATTTTGGTGAACACAAGCACGTGTCTGTTGTCATTGAGTTCAGCAATAGATACACAACAACCCTGATCGTACTCTGCGACGGTGGGTTCACCGGGGTCACACCCTGGCAGGACCACGGTGAACCC
>JBCAUG010560393.1:0-14644 GCA_038406175.1 Haplosyllis leylae | reverse complement strand
AGTCACCATCCCAGTAACAAACTCCCGAGTAAATCCAGTGTCTGACCAAGTCCTGATGTAACAGAATTAGGAGCAGAAAAAACTGTCAAATTGGCAAATCTGGACAAACTAACCATTAACGCCCGTTTAGATGGGGATTTAATGGCTTAACAGGCAGTTTGTGTGGAATGACGTCTTTACTTCTTCCTTCTGTTGGTTAAAAATGAGTTGAACCGGATTTGACAGTTTAGTTCTGCTGTGAATCAGAGTAAAATTCATTTTCTCCGAAGTTCCCAAGAAAAATGAAGCCCGTATCCTTGGCGCATCCACTGACCTTGCTTTTCTGAATTCCATTGTCTTTTCTCATAGTTTCTCGTCGACTTCAATGCCCTTCGAAATTATATAAAATGCAAAAGAGTGTGTTGGTTATTTGCTCAGTGTATATGCAGAAGTACTTATTGGCACTTTGCTGCCTAAATCACACTGCATGATCCAGTGGCGGATCCAGGATTTCCCAGACTGTGCGCGCCAACCTTCAAGGTGGGGACACCAAACCATTATTTAGCCAATTTTTTCCTGAAAACTAAACATAAAAGATATTGGACCCAGAGGGGGGCGCGTCCGGGGGGCCCCCTTAGATCCGCCAATGGCATCACTTCCTATAATTTAAGGAGTGTAAATTGGGACGGGCAGATCCTGTTCGAATGCAGCTGTTAGCTCTCAGGTTTGAGAGGTGTATTCTGGGGTAGGGAGGTCCTATTTCAGTACAGTTGTTGGTTTTAGAATCAAAGCCAAGTGTGTTTCCTGATGTATCCATTAATGCACAATTCTGTTTACAGAACTACAACATAATGATCGAAATTATTTCCACAGGCCAGCAATGTTTCGACCGACTAATTCATCAATGTTTCGCACTTCTCATTGTTGTTAATTATTGAAGCAGTTAATCTCTATTATCGATGACTGTTGTTGAATGCGCCTCGTGGACTGGAATGATGTTTTATAGGATTAAGTACGCAGTAAACTTACAGCAATTGTTGCTATGGACAAGTTGAACAACAGGTCTAGGTTGTCGTTCTGGAAACGCAATTATGATTGGTTGGTTGAATGAGCAACAGGTTGAGGTTGTAGTTCTGTGAACAGAATTGTGATTGGTTGGTTGAACAACAGGCCCTGGTTGTACTTGTGTAAACAGAATTCTGATTGGTTAGTTAAACAACAAGTTTAGGTTGCATATATTTGTTTCATGTTTGCATATGTAGCCCTATTCTAAAAGCATCTGAAAAATTACTCACATGAGGCAGGTGATTCTCAGAGTCACTTCTGGTGCTTAACCTACTACACTTACATCATCTGTTTGGCATTTCTTATTCCTTTGTCAAATTTATGCATGTGTGACTGGGGCATAATTTCTGAGAGGTGTTTGCGTTGAAAATATTAAGATAAAAAGTCAAAAAACTTACTAGGCTATGTTCTGTTCTTTGTACGGGCATTCAATGCCTGCAATGACTAAAATTGTTTTGGGGAGAACTCTGTAGAATGCTTAGTTGCAACCTAATAAATTGAGCTCGTTTGTATCAGCTGTACACAATCCGTTACAGAGTTACTAATGTAAAACAGACCAGTAAGATGTTGAAAGATGTTAACCATGTTGAAAGATGTTAACCATATCATTTTTATACTGATCAGCAAAAGACCGACATCAAAATCTTTTCGTGAACCCAGTTTTTCACGATAGGCGTTTCTGTCAGATTATCTGACAGATCTTTACACAGGGAAGAGCAAAAAAATTTCGTCAAAAATTGCCCCCAGTGGGGTTTGAAACCAGGACCTCCAGATCATGAGGCCAATGCTCTACCAACTGAGCCAGGCAGGAATCTGTTGGACAGGAGATTTCTGAAGGGAGTTTTGTTTGTTTCATGCACCACTTCACATGTTGGACTTTGTTCATTTCTAGAATCAATAGAGCATGACTTTATCAAGGCCATGAAGATTCAGTCTGGCAACCAAATGTTGACCTAGCTCAGTTGGCCGGAGGTCTTGGTTTCAAATCCCACTGGGGAAAATTTTTTACGATTTTTTTTACTCTGTCCTGTGTAAAATCTGTCAGATAATCTGACAGAAATGCCTATCGTGAAAAGTTCAAATGTGAAATCAGTTAGGATGAACATGATAGGTACATTTTGGCAGGAAACGACCAGAGAATTATATCACATTGTTTGAATCGGCGGGTCAATTTTTTTCTCAGTAGCACTGAGGTTTCAGATCATTTGATAAAATATAACGTTGCCTTCCATGTAGAACCGAGTCACCATCATTCCCATGCATTGACATTCGGATTAATATCCTACAGAATTAATGGGCGTTACGGTTAATAAGAACGGCGGATCGATATCTGGCTTTGTCCCCACGGTTTAATAAGTGAGTGTTCACCTGGCAGGTAGCTTCATCAAAGAACTCTATATTTAGCATTGATATTACCTGGAATTACCTTAGGTATTACCTGCGACATTGCTTTGTCTGTATTATTTGAGATAACACCTGAAATATCCCTGTATAAAGTTTTTTTTTCTGAGAAAACCTTTATCGAACCCTTGACGTGTCGGTGGATTCGCAAAGAACTTGGATTGACGGTCTATTTCCGAGGCGCCAGTAAATGACCACAGAGCCACCAGTGAAATCCCTTCGCTTCCTCCTAATTTGAAACTTGATACCTGGCTTTAGTAAGGAGTAAAAGTAATTCAACAATGCAGAAACTTTCTTGTTATGAACTCACGTGATTGCTTTTCTGCCTAAATCTAAACTATGGTTATATGTTTCCCTTTCCAGCGACAAGAGAACGGGTACCCTGGTGTTGATAGTGGAACTCATGGACATGAACATCTACGAGATGATTCGAGGTGAGGTAGTTAACTATCTAATATCTTAATTTTATCTTCTTTTTATGTTGTCACTCACCCCCCCCGTACAGGTGTACCATGTTCAGAGTCTCCGCCTCCCTGCAATTAGCCCCTATCCCAGTCATGTAACAGGATTTCACGGGATTTTACAGGAGTTTGAAGGATTTTCATAGAATTTCAGGAAAACCATAGAAAAACTGTAGAATCCTGTCAAAGTCCATTAGACGCTGAGGGGGGAGGGGGTGCTTTCTCTCAGGGTGGACTTTTGAAATGTTACAAGGGACTTATGTGTGGTTAGTCAGGATTTTAAAACCAGGGTGAATCCTTACATGATTCCTGAGAATCACTTTTGAGTGCGACACCTGCTGACTTCCTGGACAGGTTCAAATTGAAAGTTAAAGTTTATTAGTTTACATACCACCTAAATCAACCTTTTAGGTTATCAAAGATGGTTTACAAGAACTTTAACCCCAAGTGGCTCCATTCCAACCTTGGCATGAATTTCAGGTTACTCCTTCTACATCCCACACAGGGCTGTCTTTTACCTGATCCACTCCAGCAAGTGCAATGCCTGTAGCAATGTCTGGTTAGTACCTTACCTAAGGGTATTACCAGGTTTCGCTCAGCCAGCAGCAGTGAGGCTCGAACCCATGACCTCTTGCTCCAAAGCCTGACGCGCTGCAGACTGAGCTATCCCGGCCCAAATGCAGGACCGGCTTGCTCGTGCATTCAGTTAAAACGGAAACTTGGAAGCTTCCACATTTTAATTTATTCTCGAGCTACGGTGTTAAATTAAGGATTGAAGTAAAAGCTTTGATTATCCCCCGTCACAACTAACTTTCTATGGAGGAAATATGAAATAGAAAGAGGCTATTCGAAAATACAATTCTTGGTTTGTGATTTTCAGTGGTATTAAAAGGTGGTTTTTAATGGCTTAAGTAGACGACTTTTATATTTGCCATGTATTATTTATCAGCTTATTAAATTCCAGCTACTGCTTACTTGGCGTATTTCCCAATAGGATCAACAATGATTCCAAAGATAGATCTACAATTACCTCACCTCCAATGAGAAAATGATATCTTACTCAAGCACACTTGTTCAGAGTAGTATTTGGAAGAAAAAAAATATTTAGTCTAATTCAATGCTTTAATGGTTTTTAGTTATGTCAAAAAGATTTGGAAGGACATGTGTCTCTTTCGTAGGACCACTGATACTCTCGGACTTTGGGTGACATCTCCTGATAATCTTTCAGCTAAAATGGTCAACACACAAAGTTACTGATACCAATGAATGGCAAAAAATACGAAATCTGTAAGCAAGCTTAAAAGGCTACTTCTGCAAGGGTAGGGGGAATCGTAATACCCCCAAATATTCAAGAACATCTTAGCAACAAGTTTTAATTAGATCTACATCTGATGAGCAACAGTTTCAACACGTTACATCATTATTTAACCGTTTAGCACAAATAAGGAAGTATTGGCTGATGTGTTTAATCCTCGTCGCTCCGCTTGACGTCCTCCTCCTCCTGCACCACGCACCAGTGAACAGATCTCACTGATCAGATCAATAACAGATCCTTAACTGGAACCGCATTGATCACTGATAGATTATAGATTATTGATCTGCTCCTATACCAAGTCGTTTACAGACGATATGTACATAACGTCAATACACTCAGACTTCACTAGAGAAGCTGGATTAGGAAATTTAATCCTCTAATCCAAATATAGTAAAAAATAGAATAGTATAGAAAAGCGAACATCTGAAACATGAAATTTATCAATATGATAAATTGGTGAGGTGCAAGCAAATTCAACACCAGTGCTGGAGAATATGATGTGAAAAAATCATACATGAGAAAAATACTGCGACAGTAAAATATATAAAGTAGACATTATTGGATCCAGTCATATTGTCCAAATTTTTTTTCTTTGAAATTGACTGTTTTTAAAGCGTGACGAATTTCAATCTTGCATTTCAAACTTCCAATCTGTCAGCAAAATTGGCATAATATGAAATCAAACGTCGTCAATTCCATTAATGCCGTACTGTCTAAATTTTACAATTTTTGAAATAGGCTGTTCAGAAGCTGAAAAACATCGAGAGAAAGGAAGGCTACCATTTACTGCGATATAAATTACAATCTTAGTCCTGCTTCCATTAATTTGTGTGGAGAAAATCGATTACAATTTTTGTTCACTTTTTTAGGAAGAAGGCATTATGTTCCAGAGAAGAAAGTCAAGTTGTTCATGTACCAGTTGCTCAGGTCAATAGATCACATGCACAGGTGAGAGATCATTTTATTTTTAATACTACCTCTACGAAGGAAGAGACATGACTAGTCAGATCTAATTCTAAAGGCTACTTCATGGATTCACACCTAAATATGCCCCCCCCCCACCGAAAGTAGTTTGTTTCCACCAGACAGTTGCCTTTGTTGTTTAAAAATAAATAGCATGGACCAGGAATTATTTTCAAGTCCCATTTATTCAAAAGTGACAGTGTGGTGTAATGGTTAGAGCAATTGAAAATTGAGCAAGAGATCCAGGTTCAAAATCTATGCAATGTTTCTCTCGTAATACTGAATTCCAAGCACTTAGCTGACTCATTAGAGCCATTGACCCCACAAAGCACCAATCAGTGATTCAGAAATGACCTGAAACTTCCAGTTGCTCTGTGCTTATCTGTCCATTAACCCTGTCCTGATCACAATGATCATCGGTTTCTCGATTCCGGTTGATTGCTGATAACACTAATATCCGTAACCAACAATAGCCGTAACGATCCGTAAATCAATTGTCCTTGGTACACCGTACAAGATTAGTTAGATATCAGAAGTTAGCTTGTAAAGGAATGTGGAGAAAGGGGTCGGCTGCCATGCTGGTTGACAATGTCCGGCAGGTGTTTCACTACAGGTAAAATCTGAGGAAAAATACATCGTGCAGGTGACAAGTTATCTGAACTAAAGATCCATTCTGGCTTTGAAATTCAGCGCAGACGTCCAGAATAGGAATGTGCTTCAAATCTTTTTCGAAAAATACTTTCGGGTGCTTGAATAGGATAATTGTCATCAATTTTGATAATGTGCAGCACACTCGAATTTAACACAGCAATTGACGTGGAAAATTCTCTTTTCTGTCTTACCAATTGAACAAATGATACTTCAGATTTGTTGTTTTTGTGATGAAGGGGCGGGGGGGGGGGGGTGCGAGAAAAGCGAAGGAACGTAAAATAATTCTTGAACTCAGAGAATTATGCTACAGTTCTGGACTTGTTCATTTTGATAACTGTCCTGCCTGAAGCTGTGTTTTAATCCAATAGTACATCATTACCTGTCAATTAATCTCAGATAATGGTGTGTGTTAAATAGAATTGCACTGATTACAGGTTGATTTGTTGATAAATATCAAATTAACTGTCTTCTATCACCAAACCTGAACCTGTGTCTGAATCCAATAGCGCAGCGTCACCTGATAATTAAAGTAAACACGCCCACTTGATAATGGGCGTTTCTTGTCATGTCCAAGTAATAACGGTTATTACCGTCCGAAGGATGGGGGAGGTAATGTTTTCAGTCTGTTCAGAGGGGGGGGGGGCGTACCCAAGCCAGGTCCAGCCAGGGGGTACCCCAGCCAGGGGGTACCCAAGCCTGGATGGGGTATCCCCCAGCTGGAATGGGGTACCCCCGTGCTGGAATGGGGTACCCCCCACCCCCAAGCTGGGAATGGGTAACCCCGGGGATAGGACAGCAGAGTGAGCACTTCCTACACAGTGGGTGGTATGCCTCTTGGGTTCACGCAGGAGGACTTTCTTGTTTATTAAAGTAAACATGCCTAAGTACACCCAGGTGATGCTGGGCGTTTGCTCTCAACACACTCCCATAATAATGGGTGTTTAATAATGTAACCACACCCAAGTACGCCAAGGTGATAATGGGTGTTTGATATGATAATAATAATAATAATTTATTTTCATCCAGGTGATTTGTTACAACTATGTGTTACATGATAAAGATAAAATTTAACAATCATGTCTTAGATTATTTTTCTAACTTAAACGTCTACTTTCTTTATAAGTTCCTTGGATGATGGACAATCGCAAGACCGCCTTGGTTGTACACAATAGTGGTGATGCCCAGATTAAGTAACAAAGCAAAAAGCAGCAAAAAACACACATAAATAATGACACACGTTGGGTTTCATGTCTACTTTAGTAAGCAACATTTTATCAAACTATGTGTTACAACTATTAATGCGTTATCCCACATTGTTTTTATCTAGAGTAAGACCTTCTATGGTGGGTCATAAAATAAGTGTTCATATTGAAGTAACAGAACGCAAAATTTTATGATTTTTACCTTTTCGTACAATGAAATAAATGTCTTTTTACCATATCGGTGAAGTTCCTCCTGATAACTTATATGTTACATGGTTTCTACAATTTGGTACTTAAATTCAAGGGATGGGTCTCCGCTGAGCAACCCGATGCTTATAGTTATTAGTTGCTAATGGTAAAAGATCGGGGATAAAATATTTGACTTAGAGATTCTAATTTATCATCAATACAACAATGTAGAAGCAACGATTCTAAGTAACATAGTGAGACAAGTTGCGTCAAAAATAACAATCAAGAAAAATTCGAAGAAAAAATTTAACTGGAAAACCTCAACCATATTAGAATGCGGCTAAGTTATGCCTGTTCGTAACAAAATATAAAACAATATTCAAATGTACTCATTTCCCTGTTATGCCAATTCATAATCGTATTGCGTCTTGTTATACCAATACATTGTACAGTGCAGTTTTCAAGATTGAGAGCTCTGCAGAGAACAGTTGTTATGCCCTTTCATAACGCAGAGTTACGAGTGATAAGAGACAATTCATAACTGTATTTGGCTGGTTGGTTATGCCGGCTCGCAACAATGAGTTCACAAAAGTAGTCATGGCAAGTAAACCGTTATGCCTATTAAAGACATCTTCTACACCAGTGATAGTTTTCAAATCCATTTTTGTTATACCTTTTCATGTGCCTAAGTTCAATGTTACGACTTCTCACGCTGTACTGGATTCAAGTGTTCCAAACGTTTAAAACCCTATGTTGTGATTTATTCTTCACACACTCTTGACAGCTGTTATGGCTATTAATGTTTTCTCTGTACAACTACTGGGCACTGACCTAGCTTGTTTGACTTCTCCATGTGTCGAAGTAGCTGCATGGAGAAGGTAAAGCAGGCGGTACACTTACTGCAGACATGTTTTTTAACCTCACTATGTACTGCCATATGGTTTCTTAAGTTCCTTTCATCATATGATTCATAATCACAATCCTTGCAAGACCATATCTTTTTGTTGTGAATTTTGGCATGCTTTACAAGCTCTCCTTTTCGGAAGAATGCCTTCAAACATCCTGGGTATGCACATTTGAATCCGGGATATCGTGGGTGTCCTTGTCTGTGTATCTTTAATTCATATGCAAAAACAAAACTTTTACTGCAGTCCCTGCAAGGTTTTGTTTTCTCTCCATGTTGGTATCTGTGCCGGAGCAGTGTGTTGGGAGTTGAAAATGTTTCAGGACGCTCTGGGCATTTTATGGGTGGATGGGTGTCACGATAGTGTACATTTACCTCTCCCTGACTACTGCATTTGAAAGGACATGCAGGACACCTGAAGGAGCGTGGTTTGTTTTTCCTTTTCAGTGTATGAGCAGTTGTCATGATTTCAGACTTTGGTTTCTTTGATGAGACAGAGTCCGGTGCATCACTAGTTTCCTCAATGGGATTGTTCTTTGGCTTGGGGGGAGGACATGAGGCTGGTCGTGGGGCCGGTTGTTTCTTCTCCATGTTATTAACTGGTTTTTCATCCAAGTTCTGTGAGTTCAACTCAAGTGGAGGTTTTGGTGCGGGAGAAAGAAGGCTCTCACTAGCAGTGGAGTCATCAGAGTCCCCATTATCTGTGTCAAGTGGGGGATTGTCTTTGGGCTTACTATGTTTTGCAGCTGCAATCCTTTCCTTGGATGGCTCTCTTAGTAGATTCACTGTTCGCCGTGGGCGTTTAGGTGAGGGGGGGTCATCAGCTGTAGATGCCATTTCTTTGTAGTTAATTTCTTTCCTGCTTTGTCGAACCGGTCTATTTCCAGGTGTTTTCCTTTTTCTCATGTCATAAACCAAGTTTTTATTCTTATCATTGTTATCTAAGTCTTCTCCAGATTCCGGGTGCTGATCTACATTGGTCTTACTTGGCGGTTCTTGTTGAGGTTTGCTCATTGCCACTATGTCGGATGAAGTCATTTTAACGATTCGCACACTTACCAGTGTTGTTTCTGCTTTATATAGCAGTAAATCAAAGATGTTCCGGTCCACTTTATGCTGACCCTGTAGCCTGACCTGTCCGGACTTGTTGTCTACATTGTTAATGTTGCCAACAGGGGCATTCTTAGAATTATTATTTTTTAGAATGCCCTGGTCCAGGATGTCTTGATCTGTTTCAGCGACAATGTTACTGGTAGAGACAGTGTTACCAGATGCTGAGTCCAGGTTTGATTCGGTGTTAGGTTCACCGTTGGGCACACTGTTATCAACTGGGGGATCTGGATCATCTGTTCCAGAATCTGGGTTGTTCCGTGAAGTTTGTAAATGATCCTCCTCTAAGGAAACTACAGTGTTATCAATATTATCAGCAGCTTCAACAGCCTGAAGAATGTTATCACCATTAGAGGTATCCTTATTCAAAGAAGCTGCTTTGTTATCACTATTAACAACGTTTTCACTAGCTCGTGGGTTGTTAACACCATTAGTGGTATCTAAATTTAAAGTATCGTTATCACCATTTGTGTTATTGTCCTCCAAATCAGGACTGTTTGTTGACGAAATGTTATCACCTTCACACCACTGTCGGTTTCGTTTTCGTTATCAATATTCGCGATGTCATCTGCAGTTTCATTGTAGTCTCTGGTGTTGTTGTTATCACCTTTCGTACTGCTCTCATTTGTAGAAACTATCACAGTATCTGTGCTGGATGCGTTCATGCATTCAGATTCCGTATTTTTGTTATCACCATTAATGGAACTGGGAGTGGTTTGGCCATCCTGGTTTTGAGTAGCAACTGCCTCATTTTGAGTGTTAGTTGGGTGTTGTTCAAGGGATGGCGTTTCTGTTTGCTCTGTCAGATTTTTGTCATTGTTGTCTTGCTGAGGAGTAGGACAGCCGTGTACAGGACACACTGGAGTACTTGGTTGGGGAGGCACCACATTTACACGGTTTGCATCAGCTGTAGTGGTGTCACCGGATGCATCCAAAGCAGAACCCGTAGCAGCACTTAGATTAAGCGGATTGGCTTGCTGATCCACGTTGCTTACTGAGCTGGTGGTGGGGGTGCTCTTGGCCATGCTGGTGACAAAGGGTTTGTTAACATTAATGAACGGATGCCTCTTCAATTCACCATAGACCCCAGGGGCTAAATACACCAGATGAATGCAACATGCACTGTGAAGTTCTTCTTCACTCATAGGCAAAGTGGGGTCTATTGTAGACCAATTACGTACACCACTGTAGACCATCACATGGCAGTCATACAACTTTGCTAAGCAATACAACACAAATTCATCACTGTAATCATTAGTATCCTTCACTCTGTTGATCCACCTTGAGAAGTTGGTGTTCTTCATATCTAAGTAAATTCTCCCAACACTTTGATAGAACTGTTGATCATTCTTGATAACTGTATATAGAAAATTTCTTACTTCTAGTGCAGAGTGACCGCTAAATTTCCCAAAGAGTGAGTACAGATGGTCAGGATTGATTTGCCGGTTCTGGTAGATATCACGAATGTCTATCCAATAAGTTTTGCCCATTTGTCCACGGTGAAACTTAGCAGGATTCACATAGTCATGATTTGTAAGGCTACTGATGTATCACCTAAATTTATAAGGAGAAAGTTCACTGTATAACTCTTCTGTGATGCTTTTACGTGCCTCCATTTTGTTGGTGGTTTTCCTTCTAAGGCGTGAAACCAAAACAAGGCTCTACGCAGAATTTTCACTCAGCGTTAAATTTCTACACATGTCTATTCAAATATACATCGAATTCATTTATGGACAGTTTGATAGCGCCTTTCATGTAATACAATGAGTAGAAGTTAGTTACCACCACTCAGTACACACAGGTACCAAACTGTTATTGATATTAAAGTTGAACTCTCACATTTGTTATGACTATTCATGTGTTGGGTAATCATGATACACCATTCTGCATTATCAATTGTTATGGCTATTCACGCATACATATGAACATAACATTTGAGAGGTACAATCTGGTTATGCATCTTAATGGTATTAGGCAACCACGGTGTTTCCTCTATTCGCGACAAGGCAAAACTCTCACATTTGTTATGACTATTCATGTGTCGGGCAATCATAATGCTTCATTTATGCATCACCAATTGTTATGGCTATTCACGCATATCTATGAATATAGCATTTGAAAGGAACAAGTTGGTTATGCATATTAATGGTATCAGGCAACCACGGTGTTTCACCTATTCGTGACAATGTACATAGGAATAGTGATAACATGGTTATGGCCATTCGTGAGTCATGTTTAGACTTCAAGTGTAGGAATCAAATATTTCTGTCTTAATGCAACCCACAAACTGACTTAGAGTCTTGGTTTCTCTTGTTACAGATTTTAATGTCATGAATGCTGGCCAAGCTTTACATAAAACACTGTCTTTGTACAGTTTCTTTTGAATTTTAGGTTGATTTGGAACATGTTTGAATCTAGTGCCATATTTGTGGTTTTGCTTTAGACTTTTACCATGTTGATCATGATCTAACGCTTTAACAATCATGCTAGGCATCATGTTATGTCTGTGTTTGAAAATGAATTTACAGTTTTCCAGTTTTAAGAGATCCTCAATTCTTAAAATTTTAAGGTTTGCATAGTTATGTTTGGTAATAGTTTGTCGCCTTTTTTTATTTAAGATAATACGTAGGCATTGGTTTTGGATTTTTTGGAGTTTGGTCATTTTATTTTTGGTAATCATGTTGTCCCAGAGTATCAAGCCATACATCAAATGACTTTGTATTTGGGCATAGTAGAGCACTCTTTTTACATGCCGATTGAGGAAGTTTTTTCCCATATTCAATAAATATTGTCCTCTCTTGATTTTCAGAATAAGTTTACTATAATGGTTGTTCCATGATAATTTGTTGTCTAACCAAACTCCAAGAAACTTTACCTCGTTGACAGTTGCTAGTTTTACATTATCTACAATTAATTCCCATAGTAATTGTTTTCCATTTGGAGTGAATAACATACAGACTGATTTGTTTAAGTTTAGAGTAAGTTTTTTTGCTTTAAACCAGTCCATAATATTTTTCATGTCTGATAACATACACCATTTAAGGAAGTCTAGGTTTCTATTGCTGTGGTATATGGTCGTGTCGTCAGCAAACAATATACAGTTTGTCAGTTCAAGATTCAATCGTAAATCATTACAAAAAACCAAAAATAACAGGGGTCCAAGGCACGACCCTTGTGGGCAACTGTACTTTATGTCAAAGTCTTTTGAGTAGGTTTCATCATTTATTGATTATTTATTACACTTTAGCCTCATCTTTCTTTTACTTAAATAGCTCCTAAACCAATCTAAGCAGGTTCCCCTTATGCCATATAATTCTAGTTTTTTTAAAAGCAACTCATGTTCTAGGGTGTCAAAAGCTTTCGACAAATCGAGATACACAGCTGCTGTATATTTCTCACATTCAGAATTCTTCACAATGTTGCTTATTAATTCTGTAACAGCATTTTCGCACGAATGGTCAGAACGAAAACCGTATTGACTCATGAATATTTGGTTATGACTATTCAAGAATTGATATACACGTCTGTATATGACCTTTTCTAGCAACTTTGAAATTGTAATCAGAAGAGACATCGGTCTGTAGTTATTTGGTCGGAGTTTGCTGCCATTCTTAAATAGTGGGATAACTTCACCATATTTCATACTGTCAGGAAATGTGCCAGATTTCATAGATTTGTTGAATAAGTAGCTCAATGGGTTTAAGACTGCCGGTCCAATAGCCTTTAGCAGTTTATTTGATAGCTTATCATAGCCGCTGCTGGTTTTGTTTGGTAATTTGCTTAACAATTTTGCTAACTCAAGTTCAGTACACGGGTTAAGGAAGATACTACTTGGATTTCTATTAATTTTGCTCAGATAATTTTTGATTGGGATGTTGCTTGGACCAATTTTGGAGGTAAATGTTTCTCCCACATTGGCGAAATATCCTCCTAGATGATTTGCTATCTCCTGCCTATTTGAGATTATAGGACCATCTACCTGCAAACTGCTGATAATACAGCTCTTGTCATTGCTTTTTAAGATGATGTTGTTAATGGTAGACCATAGTTTTTTCGTGTTGTTCTTATATTCTTGTTCTTGTATTCAGAGGGGGGGGGGCATACCCAAGCCAGGTCCAGCCAGGGGGTACCCCAGCCGGGGGGTACCCAAGCCTGGATGGGGTATCCCCCAGCTGGAATGGGGTACCCCTGTGCTGGGATGGGGTACCCCCCACCCCAAGCTGGGAATGGGTAACCCCGGGGATACGACAGCAGAGTGAGCACTTGCTACGCAGTGGGTGGTATGCCTCTTGGGTTCACGCAGGAGGACTTTCTTGTTTATTAAAGTAAACATGCCTAAGTACACCCAAGTGATGCTGGGCGTTTGCTCTCAACACGCTCCCGTAATAATGGGTGTTTAATAATGTAACCATGCCCAAGTACGCCAAGGTGATAATGGGTGTTTGATATAAACACCATTAACGAAACGTTATCTCATGAGCCCGTAGAAATTTCTGCTGATTTTAATTGTTTAGAACTATTCTAGCTTTTCCGCTGTCAGAACTTTCTATTTTCTGTAGATTCTGTGGAATCTTACAAAAGTGCAATGGTTAACTGCCTTTGATTAAATTCTCCAGTTTGATATGTGCTATTCTCAAAAATAATGTAGCAGAAGAAGGAAGTCCACATGGACCACACAGAAATTGTCCTGTCCAAAATTCAATAAATTCATCGACAAGTTTCAACAAAGTTCTTTCCCACAGATAATTTCTTATTTTTATTCTATTTTATGTTTTGTAGAAACGGAATCTTCCACCGGGACGTGAAGCCGGAGAATATCTTGGTTCGGGTGAGTCACCTAAAGGCCTATTCACACTGCACGAAAGCGAACACGAACGCGAAGGCGCTTTCGCTTTAAGATCGGTTTATTACCATTTCAAAGCGAACTTGGTGTGAATAATAAAAGATATTTTATTTGCATCAGTTTGAAGCTTTCGCCTTCGCTTGCTCTAAACGTACCTTTAACCCTATCTCGGTTATAGGGAGGTCCATGGATCGAGGAGGCACAGGAGGCATCTCATAAATACTAGATTAGAAAAAACTGGAGGATTTAAGTAAGAGGGTTGGGTGTCAGGAACATTCATTCTCTTTCCGTAGTTTTCTTGGGAAAATGGCTAAGTATAATAGGTTGACACCCCCACTTTTGGGGTTGGCGCTCCGGTTTTACAATCCTGGATTCGCCGTTGTAGAGAATGACCGCCATAGATTTTATATTTCTGCCCTTACCTGTCCATGAGCTTCATTTCCGCTGCTGACTTCATTGTTACCGCCCGCATGGGGAAGGTAATAGTTTTACACCTGTCTGTCTGTCAACCAGGGGGGGAGGGGTACTCAGGTCCAGCCTCAGGTCCAGCCAGGGGAGGGG
>JBCAUG010560282.1:0-14646 GCA_038406175.1 Haplosyllis leylae | reverse complement strand
CCACTTCCATCTCAATTGAACCATTAGTTAATGCTGTAGGTATATGAGGGGGTGAGTAGGAATACAGTCTTACATGGTAGATGGTGATTGGTTGTACTCATCGTGCGATTGGCAAATTGGCTACCAGGGACTGTGCATGACATTGATTGGACATTGCTTGAGGAGGTGAACAATGGGCGTGTGATTTGCATGTGATACATGCATGGGGACCATGTGGGAAAGGCTGAGGAGGTGGTTGGGGAAGAATTGATGTTCTTTTGGCAAATGGAAGCCAAATACATACACAGTTCATCTCCAACTCCTCAGTTTCACAATACTATAATCTCAACCTGTTACAAAACGAAAACCTCGATTACAAGTAATGAGTAATGAAGTTAACTAATCGAAATGCCAACTTTATTTTGCCAAATTATAACCAATTCACACCCTTGACATGAATTTCTGGTAACGTCTCAGACGTATGCGCGATCAAGAAAACACATGATATTCTCGTTTTAATAGTTACGAGTGGCAAGCTGCTGAGGCTGGATATAATTTTTTTTTTTGTTACCATAGATTCTAGATCTAGTTCCGCCGATGTTTCTCAAAGAAAAGCCTGACTGAGACTCAAATTAGACAATTAGAATTTATGCCACTCTAAAGTATTGGGCGTACATGCTATGGGCAATTATAGGACGGAGGTCGTTTTTTGTGCAGACGACATTTTGCTTTGATGAGGATGTCGGCTCTCCACAAAAGGAGGAATTTCTTAAAATTAAAGATTGAAACTAAATCATTAGACAAACAGAATTTCGCCAAGATTCAAAAGAAGAGTAAATATCAAATTGTAATAAGAGATCTAGTGGGGTTGGTTGGGAGGTGGGACATACATTTTTGTCAGATTTTCCAAGAAAACTTGTGTGAAATCGAGAACATTATGGCCCTCTTAGATCCAGCAATGCCCTTCTCTTCGTCTGTTCCAGTTTTGAGGTGTTTGCTTTAACCAGATTTCTATCCCAAGATAACAAAATTGTCAATATTTAGAATTGATTTTAATTTTTGCAGAACCCAGCGAGGATTTTTTCCCAGAGGACATTGATACCAGTTTTCGTCATGGAAATCTGTCGAGAAGCAATTGTTTTCCAGGTAATAATACTAAGAATATACGAATCATAAAAGCGAAACCAGGAAATTTAAAAATTGTACTCTGAACCGTACAAATATTTTTTATGGTACAATGTGCAGACTGAATGTACCTAAAATATGTGATCTGTAGGAATCTCAGGAAAATCTTGTCATCCCTGTTTGAAAGGCCACCGTACAGACCGCACATCACTGCTTGTGCTTGATAAACGTCACAGGAAGAATAGGGACAAAGGTCTTGGAACTTCAAACGGGAAGTCTGAACTGATACCAGCTTCATTGAAAAAAACGAATTCAACATCACTGCAAGAGGACGAAAAAGTCGTGCGTAATAAAAGATGTATTCTCAACGAAGACGTCGAGACCAGAAAGAAAGTTCGATTCAGCTTTCCCCCTGCACAAGACCTGGACGAAGATAAAAGTAACACTTTCGGTTTTATTGAGTTTACCACTGATTACAGTGGCCGATCCAGGATTTTCCACGGGGGAGGGGGCGTCAACCTATTATTTTTTTCCGAAAACTGCATGAAAATGAAGAAATTTTGCTCCCCCCGTAGATCCGCCAATGGAGTATGCAGGTTAAATGAGAAACATTCAATTAATATTTCAGGACCTAATGAAACCGTTCTGAAGGAAAATAATGCGAAGTGTAAACAAACTTCGAAGGGCAAATTATTGTCAGAACAACTAACCGAGCAAATGAGGTTTGAAACATTTTATGGTCGTGTTCACAAATAAATCAGGCGACAGGATTCAAAATTACCATCAGAGTAACTGGCTCACACCAATGATTTACAGGTTAATTAATATTTGTGTTCTCATGAGGGAAATTGAGAACATTTCCTCTGGTCTCCCAATTTAAACTTACCACATCTTGACGATACGAGGGAAGAAAAGGGCGAAGGGTGAAATCGTTGAGCAGACTTTCATATAAAATTTATGCGTACGTGTGCAATATTACTTTTGCGAATATTTTAGGTTTCTGGAAAGTATTATACACGAAGAACTTGCTGAAGAGCATGAGTCAAGCGATGATATCATTCCGTTGACACAAAATATCAAAAGAATATCAGGTTTGGTTTTTTGTTTTGTCGCATCTTTAGCAAATCTTTAATACTGGTGCGATCGATTCTCCTCATTTTGTTTCCAGCCTCCGTTTCAGGACACTGTTCATGCCTTAATTAACAGTGTCCCGGTTTTAGGACACTTTTTGTCCCTTCTGGCACACATTTGAATTTTTCTGTCAATAAGACTTCTGATATTATTGTAATGTTAATTTTCGATATTATTGTAATGTTAATTTTTCAAATACAATTTTGATCTTACGAAAAAAAGAGATAGCAAATCCCGACAGGTTTGATTTCAAGGATCGAATTTTTTATTTATTTATATGTAAATCCAAAAGAACATTCAAGTGAAAATTGCAGCCAGTGGTCATCACTAGAGACTTCTCAAGTTATGGTTCGTGAATATCATTCAAAATCATATAATCAAAAATTGCTAAATTTCTAGTTAACAAGTAGTATCTTGACAATTATCCCAGAAATTTATTTTTAAATTTGTAATTGGTAGGAAGTCTGCGATGTAGTAGAAACCTTCTTCGCCGAGAAGAGTGCACCGGTCCAGCTATGACAGTTTTTTCGGTTATCTCTACGCAAACAATTCAATCAAACAGTATTACATTACTTGGTACATATTTGACTGAAAATCTCGACATTACAAAAGAAGCTCAATTCAAAAATGTAATTCTTTTTCCCAATTGTAAAACTTGTATTCTAGTCCATTGTTTACACTTTGTGCTGTGTACTACAAATATTGTTTTAATTAAACTTGGCCACTCATGTAAGTGAAATCACTACACACTGATGAAGAGGCATTTTTCTTTTTGGTGCTGTTACTTTTTTGGCAGAAAAGTTTTGCAACAGCAACACACAGTGATGTTACTACAAATGCTACGATGAATATTCCTCCAGTATTGTACATTATGACTTTCTTCAGTCGATAGAATTCATAATCGTAAAGGGGAGTATCTGAAATAGTAAAACGTGGTTGTTAAATGACCATTCATTAATTTCATTTACTATAACTTTGTTGAGCAAATGTTTTGATGTTAGTTGTGATATTGTTACAAACGTTTACGGTTTGTTGACGTGTAAATTACTTTTCATCAACATGATTTAAAGGGAACAAATAAATCTATCTTTACCATATTATCATTGTTTTTACCATCACAAACACCTTGGTGAACAATTTTTCCCATCATTGTCCTCCGGCGTAAAGGCAAGAGGCATACCACCGTCATGTTACTGTGCGGTGGGGGGTACCCCCATCCTATCCAGGGGTATCCCCCGGGGAAAGGACTTGGGACTGGACCAGAGGCTGGGGTACTCCCTGGAAAGAACCCAGGATCAGAGGCTGGGGTACCCCTAAGAAAACACCTGGGACAAGAGGCTGGGGAATCCCTGGAAAGGATCTGGGACCTGAGGCTGAAGTAACCCCCCCACCTCTCCAGTGGACGGACAAACCTCTGAAAACATTACCTTCCCACATACTACGGAATGCGGACAGTAACAAACCTCTCGCAGCTACCGACGCCGCAGCCCACGCTAAATTTCTGTCAGATGGTGCGCCCCATATGCAACTGTCATCAAGTTTGCACTGCGGAATTCTATCAGCTTTGAAACTTCTCCCAGCGTAACACGACATCTCACAGTCACCCACGTAAATGAATCCGCATGCAATAAACTGCCAGCAGTGTAAAGGATGGGGATATGCACCTGCTGCTCGTCCACTACAAAATGCTTACGGAAAAGAAAATATAAATACAAAAATATGGGTATCACAAATAATGGTTTCTACGCTTGTGAGTCCGAATGGGGATTGCTCCACCATAATATATGCTCAACAGTATTATTGATAATTTGAAAAGCTAGGGAAATAGAAACGCTGGTGTATTTTGCACAGAAATGCTCAATATTTCATGCACTTTCTCACCTGTTGCATTTACAAAGTAAGGCACAGAGCGTCGTGGTACAGTATTATTCAAAAGTAATAGCATTGCAGTGTTTCCTCGATCCGAATTTCCCGGCGGACCTGGTATTCCTATTGGTCCTTGAGGTCCTACAGGTCCCTGCTCACCGGTTGGACCTAGATGTTATTGAGTAAAATGTACAGTTTAAGATTCCGGGTCTTAATTTTGTGTCTTCAAGCTTTTGTTAAGGACCAGCGAGATTCTTACCTCGGGGTCCCTGCGGTCCAGGCTGACCATCAGAGCCGGCTGGACCCGCGTCTCCTTTATTTCCCTTTTCCCCTTTTAAACCTGGAGTTTGATCTGTGCCTGGAATTCCTGATATAACTGGATCACCAGTGTTCTGCTCTAGGCCGTTTCTTCCAGGGTCTAAAAAGGTTAATTTATTTAACTTAAAGGTCAGAAACTATGGAAATGAGGCTCCGTGAAATACTGCTTTTTCAGAAGCTGTACTGGAAAATGTATACATTCTTACCTTTAGGACCCGGTCTACCTTCAGGGCCTCTGGTACCCGGAAGTCCAATATTCCCGTCAGATCCCGAATCTCCGGCCTCTCCTTTATCTCCCTTTTCACCAAGATGTCCCCGAATTCCAACACTGTTTGAGAACTTTTCACCTGAAGTAGACAAATTCCTAACGGAATGTAGTAAGTTTTTACTTGAATAACGTTCCATACAGCATATAGTGAAAATTTGGAATGATTCAGAAGATATTTAACAGCCTTACTCTGTCCGTCACCGTTGTCAGAGGCAGCGTTATCATCGCCCGTCTGTGTTGGTGCTCCATCGCTTGGAATCACGAGATCATCACTATTCGCTACAACGTCCATTTCTTCGGCCTCCGCACTTTCCATATTATCCGCTGGCGCAGAGGAGACTGCTACTGTTCCAAACAATTACAAACCTTTATAGGACACGTATTTGAGCATAATTCCAACAGAAACAGAATTCTGCAAACGATTTCACGATCCATCTTTACCTCGCTCACAGACGAATCCTGCTGGTTGTTCAACTCCATGAATCGTCGTTGCCCAGTCGTCTGCGACGTCTTTCCATCCACTTGATCCAGACGCAACGACATAATACTCCTTTGTAACATTGGAGGTAGTCGGTTCTCCTGCTCAAAATATGAAATCTTCGTGACCTTTTGGAACACCGTTGTTCCGATACTGTTTCTTAACGGATTCTGATGTTGTTAAATGGGAAACAGACATCAAATTTTTAATGCCGCCCTTCTGTAGATCCGATGGTAACGCATGCTAAACGAACTGATCAGTATGTGAAATATTTTGACACCCTTTCTTATGAGGCTAAATCGAATTTTTAAATTATCTTCAGTTATACATAAGAAGTAATCACATGTGGTTTGTTAGGTACTAAAAAAACTACCGGTAGATTACCAAAGAAAGTTACCGAGATAAAACATCACTAATGTTGATGTAAAGTTACACTAGTAATCACTTTACATTTGACTAATTTGTCAAATTCGACTTAACATTTAGGGAAAGGTCCAATATGATGTTACGAAGTACCTGGTGCCCAATTGATATAACCTGGTTCTGTGTCATCTTCCCAAACGAACGTTGAATCTGTTTCGTTATAAGAAAGACCAATCCAGTAATAGCAGTTGTTACTTATTCCTACTAACTGAAAATATATCGTTTATGAACAGCTATGAACAGAGTAGTGCCATTAATAATGATCGCATTATACCATCAGATTTTAGAATGGATCACATGTAAAAATCATCAACAAAAAATGTGAAAACAATCATACTCGTCCTATCAAGTTAACAGTTTGTTCGTCGAGAGAATCGTTAAAAGACACGAGTGAAGCATTTTGATCAATCTGTTGGCAACTACTTTGGGCAGTTGTTCTTCGCCTATCTTGAGTGGAAGGATCTGTGTACTTGATGGCTCTGTAGCATGACAATCTTATCGGTGTCCAACCAGGCGGACAACCTCGTAATGAAATAAAACTTAAGTTTACAAACAATATTTTTAGCCATCTCCAAACCACCAAACTTACATCTTTTGGGGTATTCAAATGACATCCATTCTAAGTTACCAATCATAAACGTGGAAGCATGTAATAGAATAAAACCATAAAGGTACTTACTTTCAGCAGAAATCACTGTAATTCTATGAGCCAAGAAGCATACGATCCAATGGTAATTGTATATCAACATACTCAAATGTTATTTGCTTGTTTAATTCATTCTGTTTAAACTTCCAGCATTATACAGTGATAAATAATTATATCAATTCATTACAAATTTAATGGCTTCCTGTGGTTTAATTACTGTTCATAATTGCAGCGCGGTGTCAGAGTATAGCGGTAAATGTTTGTTCACAATATCCCAGCATCAATGAAAGCATCATTTTAAATCAACTATATGTCATTTCCGCATTTCTGACAAAATTGAAAAGATTACAATATGATTTAACACAAAAGAATTTTTATTTTTATCAAATGTAGATAACCATACAAATGTCCAAGGTATAACAATCAGATACATACCACCTGGAGGGTTTCACGAAATAATGTACCAACAGATGACAATGAAGAGTAAAATGCCTAAGGCCATCATTTTAACCGTTTTTCTAGAAAATATGTGTCTCTTATTTTATTGCCAAATAACGAGCAAGCAATTACATTTTTTTGGTTGATTCTGCATCAAAATTCAGACCAATTTTTCTATTTCACAATTATTATCAGTGTATGAAGCGCAATTAAACGCTTTACACGATGGGCAGTTGTCTGAAACATTTTGAACTTCAAAGAATAGATATAGAACGAAGATGTACATTACAACAGTGATAGGTATAGTTACTGCCAATATAATCTTCTTCTGTAACACATCCCATTTACCAAATGTAATGTAGGGTAGAACAATCACTGATGTGAACATACCGAAAACAAAGCCTCCAAATAATTCCCAGTTATCCAGTAGGGGAAGGGAACCTACAAACAAAATAAAACGGTGATTATTTTCTGATCTCGTGCATTTAACAATAAGATTGAAGAGAAATGTAATCGCGTTTTAACTGCAAGTACATTTTATCCACAAATGCGGTATCTGAAGATGAAAGTGAGATTAGTTTTAATCTTAACAAAGAAGGAAGTGTGAATGCAGGGTTGACGAAGCAAAGTGTCATAACTACAAGGAAGCAGTTGGACAAACAACTAAGTGTATGCACAGCTGAACAAACATTAAGTGAGGGAGTTAAGGAGTACGGTTCAGACTACTTATCCCCAGGAGCGATATATAAGCAGGGATACGAATGTTCTGAGGTACAGAGGACAGAGAACATCATGAGTCAAGAGCAAGTAAATCCAGGAGCTCCGGCTACTGCAGCACAGATTCAGCAAATGTTGAATGATATGAAGGATACGCTGAAAAAAGAAATGAGAGATGACATCATCAACGCCATGTTAGAAGAGAATAAGAAGACGGTAGAAGAGGTAACGGATGTCAAAACAAATTACAAGACTATTGAAACTGAGTTGAGTAAAACTAAAACACAATTGGCGATGTGTCAAATTCAATTAAGAGAGGTTATTGGGTACACGATAAAGCAAGATCAAGAGATACAAGAATGCAAAGAACAGTTGGATGTGCTTACATCTAAGTTGGACAACAATATAGTTAGAATCACAGGTTTGAAGGAGAAAGAGGAAGAGGAGAGATACCTATTGGTCCGAGAATTCTTTAACCATAAACTTGAAATACAGAAAGAGATTGGGCTTCAGGACGTATTTAGAGCAGGACGTGGTAGAAATCGACCAATGGTAGTGAAATTGCAGGACAGTAGAGATAAAAGACTTATATTTGCTAATACTAATAAATTGAAGGACAAGAGAAATGAAGATGACCAAGCATACTACATCTCTGATCAGCTTACTGCAAAGAAGAGAGCAGAGAGGCAAAGAATCCGGCAACTATTATCATTTAACTGGGCAGTGGATGAACCCTTCAAGCACACGATGAAGATGGAGAAAGGTCAGTTATCGATCAATGGTAACCCCTATCGCAAAAGTGTTCAAGCACCGTCATGCAGAGACATTCTGAAAGCAAGTAAAACACAAAGGCAAGAGCGACTTAGCAAGGAGGTTAGTGCGGGCACACCGAAGATGTTCCAGAGCCAAGAATTCCTGGGATATACTGCGGCAGTGCGGAATATTATGGAGGTGAACACTATATATGCCAAGGTTAAAAGTATACACACAGATGTGCGACATGCTATCTGTGCATGCAGAATCCCAGGAAGGGATTTCTTCAATGCACAGGACTTTGTGGACGATGACGAACATGGAGGTGGTGCATTTCTGTTAGACCTCTTGCTGGACTCAGGTATACAGAATAGAGTAGTGCTTGTGGTTAGAAGATACAACGGTGAACATAACGGCTTCGATTTGATGAAAGATGCGGTGATTTCAGCGTTGGATAGAGCCGCTGCAAATGAAGTTACTGGGATTCATGATTGCATATGGAGTGACAGAGCTCCAATATCAGGAGGCATACGTGGTAGAGGAGGTTTCAGGGGAAGAAGCACCCGTGGTGGGAGAGGAAGGGCGAGGGCGTTGTCAATCATGCAGGGTACAGAGACGGTCCCAGTGGCCCCACCACCAATCTCCCTGCAATCCAATGTACCGTCATTTGCTCAGAAAACCAAGACCGGCTTGAGAGTGGACATGCAGAACCAAGAGGGGGCACTACAAGAGACTGTAACAATTACATAAGACATATCTAGTACGGATTTGAACTGTAAATTAATAAATAATAATGAATTGAGAACTTATGTAGGATATGAACTTGGAGACGTGGAACAATTATACAACATTGGAGAACGGGCACTGTTAATGTAATGGTAATAGTAATTAATATGTGGAAGTCCCGACTCAACTCACAACTCGGTTATATAATGATAGTATCTATAACTCAAATTATTCAAGTACCAATGGAATTAGCCAACTTTGAATCACGGATTATATATATATTTAATAAATGGTGCAAATGGTTTAGAGCAAATTTAAGGATAAATTGAAGGTGGTTAGTCTCAATGTGCGTGGGATAAATAATCACATGAAAAGAAGGAAGGTGTTTAATTTTTTGAAAAGACAGAAAGCTGATATTTACCTGATTCAAGAAAGCTTCTGTAAAAGAAAAATGAGATGCTCTGGGAAAGTGAATGGGGTAATAAATGTTTATTTTCCAATGGTTCGAATCAGAGTTGTGGAGTTGCTATCCTACTCACAAGAGGTATTAATAATTGTATTCTACAGGTGGATCGGGATATGGAGGGGCGATTTCTACACATAAAATTAAAATTGCACGAATATACTTACAGTATAGTAAATGTGTATGCTCCAAATATAGATAGACCAACATATTTTGAAAATATTTTCAAGATAATGGATGAGTCAGACTCTGTATTCAGAATTATAGGAGGTGACTTTAATGTAAATAGGGACCCTACTTTAGATAGAAATAGAAATGTGGTGTATCATAAGCATGCCAAAAACGTGATAGATAACTATATAGAAAGTAACAACATGGTGGACATCTGGAGGCTACAACACCCGCAGAGTAAAATGTTTACGCATATGGCAACTAGGGACAGAGTATCATGGTCGCGTATCGACTATTTTTTGATATCACAAGCTCTCCAGATGCGAGGCTCTAGTTCTAGTATTGTTCCCAGTATCAACACGGACCACTCTTTTATTGAAATGGAGGTAAGCATCACAGAACAAAAGAGAGGTCTGGGATTATGGTGGTTTAATAATAATCTCCTAAATAATACTGAGTTTAGAGAACGGCTACGTGAAGTGATAACGTTTTGTAAAAATCATTTTACGCATCTAGACCCTATCGAGTTTTGGGAATTACTGAAATTTGAAATAATACAATTTTCCAAAAGCTGGAGTGTTCAGGTTGCCTTTGAGGAGAAAGATAAGAAATTTCGTTTGTATCATAAGTTAGGCAATTTACAAGCGGAAATAGTAGAGGGAGGTTCAGATGCTGGTCTTTTAGAAGGAATCAAAAGAACTGTGCAGGAATTAGATGAATTTGAAGTGGTGAAAGCAAAAAGAGCGGCTTTTAGATGTAAAAAACAGTGGATCTATCAGGGGGAAAAATCATCATCGTACTTTTTTAATTTGGAGAAAAGAAATTACATTTCCAAAACGATGTACACAGCTAAGAAGCCAGATGGATCTTTAACCAAGGATTATTCAGAAATATTAGACATGCAATATAGCTTCTATAGTGATTTATACAGGTCAGATGATAAAGTAAAATTCAGTTTAATAAACAGTTCAGGGGTAAAACTTGAACGCGATATGGCGGAGAAAATGGATCAAATGATTACAATTGATGAATTATTTGATGCTTTAATGACCCTGAGGTCCAATAAGACACCAGGGGGTGACGGCCTTACAGTGGAACTGTTTCGACGAATATGGCCAGACATTAAACTGCCACTATATGAAAGTTATTGTCAGGCTTTAAGGGAAGGCAAGTTTAATAGGTCCGCTAGACGGGGTATTATTAATTTAATACCTAAGAAATCCAAGGACGAAACTTTAATAAGAAATTGGAGACCAATTACACTTTTATGTGTAGATTATAAGATCTGGGCCAAGGCAATTGCAAACTGTCTAGAGGAAACCACGCACTTGATTGGGAAGCAGCAACAGGGATTTATTAAAGGCAGGAGTATTATGAATAATATTCTCACCACTAGGGAGATTCTTTCGTATCTTAACAAGCAAAATAAACCCGGGATATTGGTGACAATAGACTTTGAAAAGTGTTTTGACAGGGTAGAATTCGCTAGTATAGAAGGCACATTTAAATATTTTGGATTCGGTAGTGCTTTTGTGAGTATGATGTCTCTATTATTCTCGGGGTTAGAGCTTTGTACTTCTAGTAATGGGTTCACTTCTAAGTATTTAAACAAGGGGAGAGGGACAAATCAAGGGGACCCAGCCTCACCCTTAATATTTTGTTATTGTGGGGAAATTATGATGCATCTCATGTCTCAGAACTCAAATATACAAGGTATTGATCTCAATGGCATTAAACAAATCTTGTCTCAATTTGCAGACGATACAGCAGCTTTCTTAAAATATGAACGTTTAGTGTTGGAGAATTTCATTAACGAACTCACGCACGTTGAGCACCAGATGGGGTTAAAAGTGTCATATGAGAAAACTACGTTGTACAGAATAGGCTCACTCAGACATACTGAGGCTCGTTTGGTAACACAAAAAAACTTCAGCTGGTCTGAAGGACCGGTAGAATTATTGGGTGTATCGATAAATACTGACGGATCGAACAATGTTAATAATTTTGTGGAGGTCCTTTCTAAGGTCAAGAATGTATGCAACAATTGGTTTAACCGCAATCTGACAGTGCATGGTAAAATATTAATTTTAAACACACTTATTGGTTCGTTGTTTGTTTACCGAATGTCAACAATGATGTATCTAACAGTGAAGGAAATAAAAGAGGTAGAAGCAATTATGAGAGATTTCCTGTGGAAAGGAAAAAAAGCCAAAATTAGTTTGAGTACATTACAAAATAGCAAGCCACAGGATGGATTGCGTTTGGTTAACTTAAGCGCAAAACAGGACACTTTGAGAATAAAGCTTATATTTGATATCGCGGACAACCCATTTTTGAGTGATCAAATGTATTTTCACTTAAATAAGGTGCTTGGTCCGTTGATATGGAAATGTAACTTAAAACGCGCTGATATTATGTATAATTTTGATTGTAGCCAGATATGGGGTCAGGTGTTGTGCGCATGGAGTAAGTTGAATTTCCACAAGCCCCATAATAAAACAGAGGTAGAGAATCAGATCATATGGTTTAATTCGCATATAAAACGGGAAGGGAAAATATTAAAGTGGGGACATTGGATCGAAAAGGGGATCTTGTTGGTGGGGGACATTGTGAATGTAGATGGAAGGCTGAAGAATGCGCATGAACTCAATGTTAACTGGCTTGAACTCCAAAATCTCTGGATATCAATCCCAGAGAGCTGGAGGCAGATGTTACAACATAATATTTTTGGTCCACAGTGTAATATATTAAGAGAACTGGAGATGATAGCCCCCAAATCGAGAAATAGAAGAATATATGATCTTCTTATTGATGATTCAGATGTAGCTCTTAAAAAGTACAGAAATCGCTGGGCAGAAAATGGCTTCGAACTAGATTTGGAAGAGTACCGTGACATGTTCAAGTCTCTGCCACAGAGAATTAAAATTACAAAATTTAGAGATTTTGAATACAGACTATTGTTGGGAAAGCTGGTATTTAAGAAGGATCTCTTTGCATGGGGGATTGCAACGAACGACGAATGTGCTTTTTGTGAACGTAATGGTGAAGATATCTCATATAATGACATCATGTACTGCGGTGAGACCATTACTAGATTTTTATTACTGTTTGTGTAACACTTGTTCACTTGCCATCGACCGGTCACAGCAGGCATTTATCTTCAATAGAGTAATAGCGGTAAAAAATCACGTATTGTACCTAGTAAACATTGTATTAAAACAGTATTTATACAAATGTAGATGTCAACTAAAATGACCGAAGTTGGTAGAATTTAAAACTGAATTTAATTATTTACATGATATATTGTTCGCAATTGCAAAGAGTGAAAGCTGTACAGCTATGCATATTAAACAATGGAACCCCATCTTCCGTTACAATGAATAAACAATCATTTGCACCTGTTAGTTTACTAAACAACTTCGAGATGTAATTCATTCATATGTTGACGCTGTTTGGTTATATACAAAATTGGCAATAAAAGGAGTAATCTTCTCCAAGTCAAAAAAAAAGTACATTTTATCCAAGAACAGAAGTACTTTATCTGAATTTCTAGTATTTCCCCTTTGACGAGAAAAACTTTGAATACCTGTCACCAAGAAAATAACGATGATACCAATTATCTTCACCAGCTCTAGGAAAGGATGCTTTACAAGTCTCCAAGATTGGATCAGCTCCAGCAGTAACGCTGCCAGTTCACCAAATATACCCGCTTTACCTCCTAGGTGGGGTAGGTACGGGGTGAACGCAGCCCCCATCTGTTTTCAGAAGAAAATGCGGACTCTGAAATTTACTTTACATTACTTATTTGAAAAGCATGAAGAGTGGCTGAAAAACCTACCGCAAGTCCTCCAAGTGCACTTAAGAAATAAATGATAGCGACTCTAAGCCATCCAGCTACAACTTCCAACTCTTGCCCAATTAGAAACTGCATGAAAATAATAACAATCACCTGCAAGGTAAAGGAACCGTATCAGTTAAAAATGTTCTGAATAAAAGTGACATTCAAATACATGAGAACCGAATCATTTCAAAAGAGTAACACAGTCGAACAATTTGCCCCATGTGACACAACAGAATCACTTGTACTCAATTGCGGAAACATTCTCTTGATTTTGTGCCACTGTCACCTTATTTTATATTTACCAAGGAGAAATGTAAGTGTTTTTCGTAATCCACTGAAATGTCTGTAAGACTTCGTTGCCCCCTCAAACCTGATTAATATCATGCACCAACTAACTTGAAGAATTCCTGGATGTTGCAAGATGGCCAAAGGGAATCTCCACTGTTGATTAGGATTCTTGGGTTTATACTTTCGTTTGGAATCGGCTTGCATTCCAGAAAATCCGCACACCCCCTCCAAACAATTCACCTGCAATTGATATACTGTCAACAGGATTTCAACGTGTCGGGCAAAATAAAACTATGTGTTTTTTTCTCGTTTTCAACAAATTTCTATGCATAAAAGATTTATTTTTCCATCGTGGTGAATGTTCATGGAGTTTTAGCTGCAACCTAAAGAAATACCAAAAAGAAAACATGCGTCTTTTAGCAACATCACTTGTAGTTTCCAGTCAGTATTTGTAGCTATTTTCCCCTCAAAACTAGCTCGTCTCCCTAACCCCTGCAAACTTCGTTGAGAAATGTATCATAGGCACCCATCCTCGTTCAGGCATCCTGCCGTGTCATTGAAAACACCCCGCAGACCAAAAGAATGTTTTTTTTCATAACAGGAAAAGATATTTATTGTAACTCTTGTGCCCATTTGTTCATCCTTTTACAAAGATCTTAGTACGTTAAAAGAGCTGGTACACTTACAAGTCGACAGTTTTCCGGACCACTATCATAAAATATTCCATTGAGAAATGTGCAATGTCCTTTTACAACCATACGACACCTTCCCTTGAGCCCAACACAACAAGGTTTGATTCTATGCAATATATACATTGATCTGCTCGTGTTTCTCTTACTGCATGGCGTATTTTCGGACCATGTACCAACTCCTGTGATGAAGAAGAAAACACAAACTAAATTTTTGGTTTAAATAAATATTATGACCACAGATGAACTCTGTTATATTAGGTCGGCACAAACAATAACTATTGTTTTAGAGACTTTATTGTAACCCAAAATCAATATACAGCTTC
>JBCAUG010560171.1:0-14646 GCA_038406175.1 Haplosyllis leylae | reverse complement strand
CTGACACTCATCGTCAACTACGATTGTACTGAGTGTTTGGCATTCCTGATGGGAAACTTCAGTGCTATCTGTCTGACTTTCCTGGTTGGAAATTTGAGGAAGGAGCATAGTTTGTGCTTGAGTGATGCGTTTTGGTGGTGATAAAATAAAACCTGTGGCCTCATTGGTCTTCCAAGTTTCATTATGTTTGTCACACAAAGAAGACCAATGCGCTTGGTTCTGTGTTTGGACACTGTCGAGCAATAACATCATGTCGCCATCTGGTGGCTCACTGCTTTGTGTGTGGTTAACCTCATTTTGTACGTGCCCACCATTTTGAGATGAACCAGGAGCAATATCATGTGTTTGGACACTGTCGAGCAATAACATCATGTCGCCATCTGGTGGCTCACTGTTTTGTGTGTGGTTAACCTCACCTTGTACATGACCACCATTTTCAGATGAACCAGGAGCAATATCATGTGTTTGAACACTGTCGAGCAGTAACATCATGTCGCCATCTGGTGGCTCATTGCTTTGTGTGCGGTTAACCTCATTTTGTACGTGACCACCATTTTCAGATAAACCAGGAGCAATATCATGTGTTTGGACACTGTCGAGCAATAACATCATGTCGCCATCTCGTGGCGCACTGCTTTGTGTGTGGTTAACCTCATTTTGTACGTGACCACCATTTTCAGATGAACCAGGAGCAATATCACGTGTTTGGACACTGTCGAACAGTAACATCTTGTCGCCATCTGGTGGCTCACTGATATTCTGTGCCGTACGCATGTCAGGCTGTTGAGGTAACTCCACATCTTCAACCAGAAATGTACTAATCAAGTCATGTTCAGAGTCTTCCTCAAAACGGTCATAGGGTGACTTACTGCCAGTAGGATTTTCTTCACCTTCAATTTCTATTTTTATTGAACATCTGCTCTTTTTTTCATCCATTTTTTTCTCTGGTATGGTGTTTTCTTTCTTCTTTCTTTTGGTTTTTCTGAATAATGACTTTTTTGGTTTACCTTCATCGCTAGAACTTGAACTCTTGCTCTCATTCAAGTATTCTTTCTTTCGTTTCAGTTTCCTAAAAATTGACGTGCACAGGTTTAGCTTTTTTCCAAATTCAGCACCACTTACACTTTTTCCTTTCAAATCTTCTTTCTTCAGGTTTGGTTCTTCGGCTATGTTGTAATTCATCTTTTCAAATGCTTTTTCTACTGCAAGTTTTGCATGTTTCATCGACATTTTTCGATTAACTTGATATTCACTCGAGAATGGGATGTTACTTGGCCAGAACTCTGGTTTGCGTGAATAGTCTATATTATCTGAAACACAGAATTCGTTATTGAACTGGTTGTTTACAAAATTTGTTTTTAATATAAATGTATTCTATCAGTTACACACTAGAAATGGAAGTAGACATCAATGGAACTGTAATTCTCAATTGGAATTGAATCAATCTTTATCAGATGCTACACTTTCAAGTGAACGGCGTCGGTATGTGTGCACAAACCCCAATGTCTTCTTCACACTTTTTCATACTTTATTCAGTTGAGTTAGTTACAAATGAAAAATAGACTTGCTACCCGAATGTGTGATAAGATCTATTCTTTCAAATAGCTACATTTGATAAAAAAAATTGAAACTTATCCATTTGGTTACCTCACAAAGATGTGGTCACACCAAGGGAAATCGAATTTGAAAGCGATTCCCTAAAATGGTGACAAACCTCACAAGAAGTTTTGTTTTTGCTCGGATGTGAGTAGAGCCCAAGAAACCATTTTTTCATAACAAGCACATTTAAGCCTTGTTCACACTAATCATTAGTGCACAACACTTAGTTTGTTAGCAAAACCTTTAATCTTTCTAATGTCAGGTGTCCCAAACAAAATGGATTAAAGCAATTTGTGGATGGCGGCAAAAGTGTTGGAATATGAATAAGGTTTTATATTTCTGCAATCGATCAGTTGCAAAAGAATTGGTACTTACGACCAAAACGGTTCTGCTCTGCTCTGATTATTACACCCAAAAGTTGTCTCATGTCATCACGTGATAGTTTGTTGAATGGTTTTGCCAGAGGTGGGAAGATTATATTGTCACTGAACTTGTTGTCATCAGCATTCCACGTCATTGGAGTTTCAGAAAGTCTTGAAATGATTTCTGATGACAATCCAGTGTGTCCAGAAATCCGACAGCATTTGAATTTATCGGAAATAACAACTGATATAGCTACTTTGTCATCAGAAAATGTTGAAATTGCCTTTCTAATTTCCTCAATTTTTTTTGTGACATCCATCTTGCAAATTTCCCGGTAACAGTATCTATGCCACAGCGCCCTCTGTCTCAAAAAGGATTTTTTTTGTTTAGGATATTGACATATTGTCAGCACAGACCCGAGTGAGACAAATTGACTTGGTATGCTCTTTCATCATCTGATTTAAAATATGCTTGACTTTCGGTGGTTGGGTGGTGACTTCAGGGATGGTAGGGGTCTCAGGGTGGTAGAGAGTTGAGGGGGTGGTAGGGATGAAGGGGGTATACATTCCCATGTAGCGAAATTCAGCCCCCTCTTAAGCCCAATATATTTAAGGGCATCTTCGATCTTTTGAATGTATTTTTACCTCCCGCATCCGAAGTATTCGGGAAGGTATCCCCCAGTTCAGGCCCGAGTCCTTGGAGAGGTACCCCTAGTTTGTTTTTGCGTGGATTAAACCAGGAAAAGCCATAATTCTTACCATCCGCGTAGGCGGATAGGTAATAATTTCACTCAGGTCTGTCTGTGTGTCTGTCCGTCTGTGTGTGTCTGTTTGTCTGTACAGGCCATACCTTCTGAGCTATTGAAAGTAGGAACTTCATTTTTAGTATACAGATACATCTTGACCATATCTAGGTCAAGTTTGAATATGAAGGTCATTGGGTCACGATCAAATGTATTCTTTGCCATATTTCACCCAGGAGATCATTTTTCTGTCTACTGTAAATATTTTTGTTATCTAGTCTACAAAATGCTAATTCTTTCAGTGGATAACTAATTTAACAATCCGCTAGGTGGCAGCATTTACGTTCATAAAAGGATGTAAAAGGACGTAAATAAAGCCGTGACGTAAAAATATCGGGATACAATTGGAATCCCAGAACCCGGAAGGGATTCCCCCATTGCACAATCGAACTGAAATAGCGCAAGCCTCTTTGGAAAAATGTACGTAAATTTAAAAAAGGCCGTGACGTAAAAGTATCCTCAGAAAAATGAACTACCAACAAACGAACCAAGGTAATTTGTATGTTATGATATCTCTATTTGGAACATAGATGGATATTTTTTTTTTTTTTCAGTAAATTTAAAGTTGTTGTGTCTTTAAAAAATATTGAAAACGTCTAGACATCTAGATCTAGGTCTAGACTACTTGATCTAGATCTAATTATTTCATAAATTTTGAAGAAATATTAAACTGACGGTTAAAAGGCTACTATTTTAAACAATCTTGCGCAATTTTCTGTTCATATAAGTGGCTTGGAAACACACTGCTCTCGACTCTATTGTTTTTACGTGCAATCAATGAGACAATAAGCAGAGAGTTTCCATTGAAGTGCAGTGGCGGATCTAAGACGGGGCGCCAGGGACGCCTCCTGGGTCCAATTTCTTTCATTTTCATTTTCATGCAGTTTTTGGGAAAATTTGGCGAAATAATAGCTTGGGGCCCCCCGTCTGGGAAATCCTAGATCCGCCACTGAAGTGTCATGAGAAGTGGAACATGCCACTTCTACTGACACTTCTGCACTTATTCAATCTGAAAAACGGTTAAAACTGCAATGAATCCAATTTTCACTTAATTTTTTCACAAAAAAATTTATTATTTGATCAGTCATTCGTTTCATACACACACTGACCAGTGGCGGATCTAAGGGGGGCGCAAGGTAGGCACCCCTGAACACCATACTGATTCGCGGCTTCACGGCTTTGTGTGTGGCGCTGTAAGCTATTTATCTTAATTATCATGTTTTAAAATAGATAGACTTCTGTTCATGTATTATCAAACAAAAGGACACTCGCAGCAAGCTGATAATACCGTTATCGTTATTGATGTATTTCCTCAGGGTCCAACTCTGACTAGGCTCTGACCCTATTCACTACAACGTGGGATAAAATCATTGTAATGGGCCCTCTCCTATGGCTCGGTGGGGGTCTGGATGTCTCGGGGAAGGATTAGAATCTCGCCCAGATCCAATCCACTACAACTGTAGCATAACAGATCTAATTAAATTAGAAATTAAATTAAACTAGAAAGTATTATTGTTTGTTGATTATATTCTTTTGTCAATAAATGACATTTATTCAAGGAAATGCATCCAATACGCAACAACAGTATGGGTAATTAGATTCTATTTCTATCGTTTGTATTCATTTTCAATTGCGGTACTCGTTTGGAATTACAAGAGACCTTAAAAGAAACTTGCTGTGTAGTGTACTGTTGCTGGCTTCTTGCTGTTCTTGTGGATGGTTTGAAAATTGTTTTTGTATTTCACAAAAGCCACTGGTCCACTGTCGTCCTCTGGTTTTCGACCGTTAAGGGTTTAGCCTGCCATTATTCCATTGGAACAGGACATGGCCGTCAATGGAGCTGCACGGTCTCAGGAGAGCGTCCAGCCGATGGCCGTAGGCTGTAGATGCGAGCCTCTGCACTGGTTACATTAAATCCAAATTAGAGTAGTAAAAATGGTCGAATTCGAGAGATTCAACCCAAATTTTACTTCTTGATGAATAACTGCATCTCAAATAAAAACTCAATGGGTCACTACAGCATATGTGAAATCTGACCTTGCAAGGAAGAGATTTTCTAGTCAGTTACTGAAGAGAAGATAATAAAATGTCACCTTGTCAAATTTGAAACGAGTACCGCCCCAAGAGTCTGTTTACACTGAACCTGGTGTAGCACTTCAGAAACATTTTGGGTTTTCCTGTACAAGTTTTATGGGGCTTAATCAAAAGAATATGAAACAGTCGGAAAACAGACCCTTAACTTTTGAATACTATTTACAGGAGTAAGAATTTATAATTTGTATGTTGAAAGATTTTATGCTATATTTTTCTGCAAGTTAGTCGATCTTCTATGAAATTTATTGACGGCTAACTGTTTTGTACTTGAACTTTTTAATCATTTGGTCTTTCAATGTGAAATGTCTTCTTTCTTAAAATTGAACAAAATACATGTACATTTTTTTTTGCAGACAGAACAATGGGTCCACAGGAGCCGCTGGAACACATCAACAATCACAACCAAGGTATATATGACCGAAATTGCCTTGCATTACTTGTGTTTTCAGTGGACATGGGAGTTGAACAAAAAACTTTGGTACTCTTGTCAAAGGTAAAAAGGGAACTATCTTTGATATGACAGTTCACCCACAATTGAAATTCACTTTTGTCTTTAACGTACTAAACTTGAAATGTAGTCCTATGTCCCGTGGTAGATCCAGGAAGGAGGCGTCCCCTCTCCTGGAGACCAAAATTGCACAAGACAATCCTCCTGCGTGACCGCAAGAGGCATACCGCCCGCCGCGTAGCAAGTACTGACTATGCTGTTCTGTCTCCGGGGGAGGGGGGTACCCATTCTGTTACAGGTGGGAAGGGCCCATCCTATCCTGACCCAGAGAACACCCCATCGTATCCTGCATAGGAGGAACCAGTGGTTGGAAGTATTATGGGATGGAGATGGTGTAACTCACTTCCCCCTGTAGACAGACACCTGTGAAAATAGTACCTTCCCCATCCTTTGGATGCGGGCTGTAATAATAGGTTAATAATAGGGTTATTTCTGCCAGCATCCGAAGAATATGTGAAGGTAATAATTTCAGTTTGATTGTCAGTCCACATGGGGCGGGGGAGGGGATAACCCCATCTCCATCCCATAATACTTCCACTGGTCTCATGTCCTCTCTGGGAGGTACCCCATCTCCATCCCATAACCGTTCTACTGGTCTCATGTCTTTTCCCAGGAGGGTACCCCAAGTCTAGGTCAGGATGAGGTCCAGGCCAGCATGGGGGTACCCCAGGTCGAGGTCAAGAAAATATGAAAAATGAGAAGTCCTGGGCCACCCTATTGTCACAACTTCAGTGAAGAGATTTATAGTTATTTAGTTAGAATCTTGCCATAAATCTCAATTTTATCTCGGAAACAAGAATGCCTTTCAGTCGAAGGCGTACCATCCGTGTAACACATAGATCACAAAAACATTTACGATAGACAGAAAATTGGTACTATTTCATTTGACCTTGATATTCTGTGATCTTATACCTTGACCTTTGAATGTCCTTGACTATTTAAGTGAGTTTTAATATTGAAGGCAGTGAAAGTTTCACCAGGTGGCTCGTTTCCAGTGTGAGGCCTCGCACCTGGAGCGGGAGGCCTTGTGCCCTTTGCACCTGGGGCAGGAGGCCTTGTGCTCTTCATGCCCAGGGCGCAAGACCTCCTGCCCAGGATGCAAGGCCTCCCACCCTCATGCCCAGGGTGCAAGGCCTTCCACCCCAGGCACAAGGCCTCCCAACAAAGGTGCAAGGCCTCCTGCCCAGGGCACAAGGCCTTGCACCCATGCAGTTTGAACAATTTTTTCACTTCCCACTGCCTCTCAGTGCAAAATGTTTGGTTATGACATGTAATGTTGAGGTGTCCCAACCAAGGCCTCCCACCCTGGGTGCAAGGCCTTGCACCCATGCAGTTTGACCTATTTTTTCACTCCCCTTCACCTCTCAGTGCAAAAAGTTCATTTAAGACATGTAGTGGTCAGGTTTCCCCACCACCTGCAAGTACAATCCCCACCCTATCCGCATTCAGAAATTCACAAAAGGCCTTCATACGTCCCCACCACAGACCCAAAATTTCAGGGCAAAAAACCATCAATCAACCACTTAGGTGACTCTAATGAGCCACCAAAAATACAAGCATATAGAAGTAAAAGTCAGGTAAAATATGTAATTTTTCAATTTGACCTTGACCCAATGACCTTGATACTCATACTTGACCTAGATATTGTCAAGATGTATCTATATACCAACTAGACTGCCTTTCAGTCAAAGGCATACCATCCACATAAAGCATAGATCACAAAAAACATTTACAAATGCACAGAAAATTGATTTCCTTTCACTTCACCCTAATACTTAGGGAACTTGACCTTCAAATGACCTTGACCTTTGATGTTAGTGTTAGTGAAATACAAGTATTCATAAGTAACAGTTAGGTAAAAATATGACAGTTTTTCATTTGACCTTGACCCAATGACCTTGATACTCAAACTTGACCTGGATATGGTCAAGATATATCTGTACACTAAAAATAGAGTTCCTAGCTATAGCAGTTTATAGCCTGAACAAACAGACAGACAGACAGACAAACAGATAGACCTGACTGAAATTATTACCTATCTGCATATGTGGATGGTAAAAATGAAATTCCTAGCTACTGTGGTTCAAAAGTTATAGCCAAAACAGACAGACAGACCTGACTGAAATCATTGCCTGTCTGCATACACAGATGGTAATAATCTGTTTTAATGGAAATTCACAATGAAGCAGCCAATGTCTTGGCGACATGTCTTTTGAATCTAGACTGGTTACCAGGGGTCCTTTGCTCACTTCAATGTAAATTTATAAATGGCTAATTTAACCAATCCTATGCCCCCTCTCCCCAAGAGAATGAAATTGAAAAAATTAAATTTTCTGAATGTTACTCCATGGTTAATTAATCAAAAAACTCCATGGTTAATTAATCAAAAAATTGTCAGATTTTTTGTGAAAATCAAGGGTTTTGGGGTGTCAGGGTCAAGGGGGTAGGGGGGTCATAATGCTGTTTCATATGAAGGAGTTGGTCTTGGAGTTAACTAATTGCATGAAATTAAAGCTAAAATTATCAATTTTGTATTTTCTGTGTCAGTAAAAGTCCACATGTGAGTGTCAGATCTAGTTTGTGTAGATCTACCCTTCATAGATGTAGTCCAGATCTACACAAACTAGATCTACAAAAGTGAGATCTACACAGACTAGATTAATAGAGAACACATCGCCACACAAACTAGACCAACATGGACTAGATCTTCAGAGAATAGATCTATCTATAGAGACTAAATCTACACTACCTTTGACCTCCTACCCCTTGATCCCCATCCACCCAGCTCTAGCCCCTTGACCCCAGAACCCTTGATTGCCCATCCACCTACCCCTAGACCCCACCAAACCTGTTGACCCCCAGCACCCCTGGACCCATCCCTACCAACCCCCATTACCCCTGGACCCATACCCCCTTGGCCCTCACTACTCCAGCCCTGCCACCAACAACCCCTGGATCCCTACCCTATTGACCCCCACCCACCAATCCCCTTGACCCTAACCACCCCTGGACCCCCACCTACCCACACCTTGATCCTGATTACCATTGGACCCCCACTCACCAATGTCATACCCCGGACCCCTATCACCCTGGACCCCCACCCACCAACCCCCTTGATCTCCACCTACCAACCCCTGGACCCCACCACCCCTAGACCCACCTACCCCATACCCCTTTGACCCCACCACCCAGGACCCACCTACTCCCATACCCTCCAGACCACCATCCCTGGACCCCCACCCAACTACCCCATGGATACCCTGTTGACCCTTACCAACCCTAGACCCCCAACTACCAACCCCATGACCCACCAACCAACCCCTGAACCCTCACCTACCCACCCCATACCCCCACCACCCCTGGATCCACCTACCCCCATACTGCCTTAACCCCACCACCCTGGACCCACTCACTCCATACCCCTGTGACCCCCACTGCCCCTGGACCCACCCACCTTGATGCTCCCTTGACACCCATCACCCCTGGACCCATCCCATACCCTTAACCCAACCCACCCCCATACTCCCTTGACCCCTACCACCCCTTGGCAGAGTTTTGTGTAGTTTTGGCCACTATTCCATGGGCATGACCACCCAGTCTTATCGAATTCCATTCGAAAGACAATAATTTCAGGTATCATTACCATCTTCGTATGGAGATGGTGAATTCATTCAGGTTTGTCTCCTTTTGAACCGCTAAATCTAAATTTCATTGATCTGTGTGCTACACAGATGGTAGGCCCCACTGAAAGGCATACTTGTTACCATCCGTGTATGCAGATAGGTAATAATTTCAGTTGGGTCTGTCCGTGTGTCTGTCTGTTCAAGCTATAACTTTTGAACCACTAAAGCTGGAAACCCGGTTTTTAGTATGTAGATACATCTTGACCATCTGTAGGTCAAGTTTGAGTATCAAGGTCATTGGGTCAAGTTCAAGGTCAAATGAAAAACTGACATATTGTATGCTTATATGCCACTAAAACTTACTTAAAGGTCAAGGTCGTCTGAAGGTCAAGGTCAAGGTGACTCAGTCTTAAGGTCAAATGAAAAGAAATCAATTGTTTGTCTATTTGTAAATGTTTTTGTGATCTATGTGCTACACGGATGGTACACCTTCGACTGAAAGGCATTCTTGTTATTTCATGATTTTATCTATGTTTTACAGCTATATATTCCTATGTGCTCCTGGCACCATGCCATGTACGCCGTGGCAACAGTGGTCCTACGTCCCAATGACAGTTCCACAACAGCAGCTATACATGCAGGTAAATATTTACCGCCATCGTATGTGGGGGGGGGTCTCTGGTCCCAGTTCCTTCCCTGGTCTCTGGTCTCATGTCCATTCTGGGGTGGGGAAGGGGAGGGTACACCTTGCCTCTAGTCCCAGGTCCTTCCCAGGGGGAGGGTACCCCTGAACTCTGGTTCCAGGTCCAGGTTACTGGGGGAGGGGGTAGTCCTTGGCTTACTTTGATGTAAATTACGGTTTATTTACCCAATCATTTGCAGTCTTACCGATTTCCATTCGAAGGACAATAATTTGAATATTGTGTTGAATATTAAGCCACAGTACCAGCAGATGACAAATGTTGGACAACCACAGCAGATGACAGTCCCACTGCCAAATTTTGGACAACCACAGCAAATGACAGTCCCACTGCCTAATTTTGGACAACTACAGCAAATGACAATGCCACTGCCAAATTTTGGACATCCACAGCAGATGACAATGCCACTGCCAAATTTTGGACATCCACAGCAGATGGCAATGCCACTGCAGCAGATGACAGCACAACCAGAGCCACAACAGAAGGTGGGAGCAATGAAAAGTCATTTTGCACAGCAAATGTCGGGACAGACAAACGTTAGACCTCAAAAAGAGAAGATACCAGCACCAGAGGCACAAGAACAGGAGACGCATTTAACTAAGCAGTCAAGTTTTTCATCTGTTATTACCGATACGTTTGACTGTGGCGTGGATTGCTCACCGACAGAGGACTCATTGACTTCATTCCAAAGATCGTTAAGGTTTGAATATCATTGCAGATTAGTCTTGTTTAAATAAATTTAACAAAATAAATTTGTTTCTCTGAAACCAGTTTTAGTTTCCGCCAAAAAATAGAATTGAAGGCGGTATCAAGGAGACAACAAAAATTCACAAAAAAGAGATGGCAAGAGCTAATATTCAAACTTGAGGATGAAAATTTTAAAAATCGCACATTCACCGCTGTGTATCAAGTATCATATCTTCCCTTTTTATTCTTCGTTGTGTTTATGCCTCCGCCATAACATGTATCTTTTCCTTTTTGCAATAAAATGTCATTCTGTGACTGAAAGCAAAAACAATTAATTTTATAACATGAACTTTAAGGTCAAGGTCATCTGAAGGTCAAATTACCCAGTATCAAGGTCAAGTGAAAGACATTCGTGTTTTGTGAGTGAAAAGCTGATGGTGTATTTATTATCATCAGGGGAAAATCCTGACTTTTGAACTGTATTTTCTGGTGATGTGATATTCATGACAAAGTCCCAGGTACTAATCAGGTGTTTTAAATAACAAATTACATTTGTGTCTTTACCGCCGATGTGTATACGTAGTACGACGGGAAGGTAATATTTTCAGTTTGTGTGTTCACCAGGGGGTACCCCCTTCCCATGGCCAGGTCAGGGCGGAGGGCTCGGGCCCTGCCCCTTGTAGCCACGTCAGGATGGGGGTGTGCCCCAGGGTACCCCCCCGGCCATGTCAGGATGCGGGTGCCCCAGGGTACCCCTCCCCAACTCCGTGGCGAGGTCAGAATGGGGGCAGTGGGTGCTGGAGGGTGCCCCCTCCCGTGGCCAGGTCAGGATGGGGGATAACCCTCCCCTGCCCCTTGAAACGCAGTGGGCGGTATACCTCTTGCATTCACGTAGGAGGACTTTATTGTTGTAGTTCTCCAACTGGTCATTCAACGCCAAAAATCCAGTTGAAACGGGAGGACCTATATATTGGATTGGATGCCAGGTTGGTAGATTTTTTATTAGTTTAAGACTGTTAACTTGAAAATTGTATTGAAATTTACTGCAGTACAACCTGTGTTTTACGGTCACCTCTCACACCCCGATTAATTTAAGTAATTTTACAGTCACTGTGCAACTTTTGGAGCTCCATCTTGTAATCTGATCTGTAGTTTGTGTTCTTGATAAACAGTCATTGTTCAAACAGTTTAGATACTGGCGGAGAAAAATCATTGGTTTCTCATTGACATAATGTTGAATTTCTCCAGTGACACCTTTGTTTCATGTTCAGAGATCAGTAAGCCAGTTTGTTTGTTGAAACATTAGAATCCTTTATTACCATCCGCGTATGCAGAATGGTATTAATTTCAGTCTGTTGTCTGTTTGGACTATAACTTTTGAACCGCTTTAGCTAGGAATTTCATTTTTGGTAGACACATACATCTTTACCATATCTAGGTCAGGTTTAAGTATCTAGGTCAAGGTCAAATTTTAAAATAACATGTTTTACTTAACCTTTACATCTATATGCTTGTATTTAAGTAAAACTTTCTCAAAAAGTCAAGATCATTTAGAGATCAAGGTTAAAGGTCACAGAATATCAAGATCAAATGAAATTAGATTAAATTTTTGCTATTGTAAATGTTTTAGTGATCTATGTGCTACGCGGATGGTACGCCTTTGACTGAAAGGCATTCTTGTATTGACATTTATATCTGTGATTCTATTCCGAGCTCAGTGGGACAGTTTATCGAGTCATCAAAACCTTTTTGTTTCCATTTGATTGGTGGAATAATCTTCTGGTTTTATTTATCTGCGGGTAAAGATTTTTTTACCACCCTGTTATGTGCGTGTGGTTCACTCAGTACATCAGTAAAGTAGGTTGATTAATAGCTCTTTCTCACAAGTCCACTCTCTGATGATTCGCCCCTTTTCCAAGAGCCCTATGACGGGATTCCGGAATAACTTCTATTTAAACTCGAGATTTCTCCTTATATTACTCAATCGAGTAACCCTAGCCCTTAAGGCAGCATTCACAGAGAGAGAGACTTCTACATCCTGTATTGTACAACTGTTGTCTCTAAAATAAAAGGAACTAGTTCCAACAAAAGATCAAGAGCCTTTATCTCTATTGCTAAGCACACAGAACAAGGGAAAATCAAAACATAACAACCCGCATCCAAATGATGGGGAAGGTAATGTTTTCACAGGCGACTGTCCGTTCACAGGGGGTACCCCATCGGATCCCAGGCAGGGGGTACCCAAGGCCAGGCAGGGGAGTACCTCAATGACTGGCCCCTTGTCCCTTCCAGGGAGACCCCAGTTCCAGCTGGGGTACCCCGCTTCCATCTTGTGTGTACCCCAGTCCCTTGAACAGAACAGCAGAGTGAGTACTTGCTACGAGGTGGGCGGCATGCCTCTTGCATTCACGCAGGAAGCCTTTCTTGTTTTTGAGGTCTCAATTTTCATGACTTTGAGCTATCTACCGTGACCAGTTCTGCTAAATTAGGAGATCAAATAGCCTAAATAACAAGAAAGTGAATGCAAGAGGCATACTGCCCGCCACATAGTAAGTCTGTCCTATCCTTGGGGGGGAGGGGTATCCCCCGCCCTGACCTGGCCAGGGCAGGTACCCCATCCCTGGCTGTGGGGCACCCCCCTTTTCTGACCTGGACCTGGCTAGGGGGATACCCCAGGGTACACCTGCCTCTGGATAGACAGACTCGCGCCTGTGAAAGTATAACCCTCCCGTCGCACTACGTGCGCAGGCGGTAAAAACATCTGAAATGTGGCATTTAGATCAAAAAGGGGGAGGCCGCGAAAATACAATACAAATACAGCAGCACCAGCTAAAAATACTTTTAGTCCAAGCCTGTCAGGAAAGAACTTAATGAGAGCAAAGGACCGTTTACGAGCCAGAAATTACAGGTGGAGAAAACTAACATCTGGTAATGCTGATGAGTAAGTTAATTCTTTTCCCTAGTTCCCGGTTCGTCTTGGATGTTTTGAGTAATAGGTATCTTGATTTGGTCTGGTACTCTGGCATGTTATTGTCGATTCATATGTCAAACATTACTTCAAGGTATCGCACAAGAGAAAACAAGCGAGTGAAGGAATACTATCGAAGAAAGAAAATGGAAGGGTAATGGAAGGTCTTTTATTCAGGCAATTTGATTTGGGATCGAGGAAGATTGGACAGGGCTCAGGTTTAGCGACGAAATCGGCTACCATGTCTGGCAGATGTCATATTTCCAGAACTGAAGATTCTGAAAATAAAACTTACTTTAGAAAGAAATGCATTCACATTGCAAAAGAAGTGAAGATCTGTTACATTGCACTGGGAGCAATCAGTTGGATTGCTCGGCATGATGGTCTCAGAGTATTGCAAAAAAGTTCAAGTTTATCTTAGGATGAGACTATATAAAACTTACTCAAAAGGTCAAGGTCATCTGAAGGTAAAGGTCAAGACTACTCAGTATCAAGGTCAAATGAAAGGAAATCAATTGTTTGTCTATTTGTGCATTTTTTTGTGATCTATGTGCTACGCGCATATACGCCTTCGACTGAAGGGTGTTCATGTTAATGATTCAATGACTATTTACTGGTGCATTTCAGATCAGCAGGGTCAGAATTATCCATCAAACTATCTCAAATAAGCGCAAAGGAAAAGACAATCCAACATAGCTCTCCAGATCCAGAGCAAATAACACGAACTCCAGCAAAGACCGGTAGGAAGGCGCCAGGAAAGTGTTCTGTTGAGAACGCATATCAGTACATTTTATATAATATTTAAATGCATTAATGTCTGTGAAAAATCTCGCACTTTGCACAAGCCAGGCCATATTGCACATCAGAATTGAAAAAGCATTTATTGATTTGCAGCTACCAAAAAAGCAGCAAAAACACCAACAGCGAACAGGAAAGCATCACAAGTCACTGTCTCCACTCCTGTTAGACGTCCACCTGAATCGAGTATAGTTACTCGATCTCAGACGAAGAGTAGACGCAAATACTCCACCAGATCAAAACATGGTAAGTATGGTGATCCTTTCACACAAGTTTTATGTTCATTCTAAAGGCCAGGTTTACACCAAGCGTCAGCGTCACTACTGCAATGACCAATATTTATTTATTTATCTGTGATGCACTCACTACTACTGGGTCGATATTTTTTTGGTCAAATTTTACCCATCTACTGGGTAGAATACACAGCAACCATCAGGGGGGGGGGGGGGGGGGGGGGGGGGGGGGGGGGGGGGGGGGGGGGGGGGGGGGGGGGGGGGGGGGGG
>JBCAUG010560060.1:0-14647 GCA_038406175.1 Haplosyllis leylae | reverse complement strand
TTGTTTGGGTTTCTTATGCAACTAGTGGAGAGGCTTAAATTTAGGTCTCGCCTAATATCCAAACGAGTACCGCCATTCTAAGTGAAACTTTCGCTCCAAAATCATGAAAGTAAATATCGAAAAATAAGTAAAGAAGTAAAGTTGAAAAAATAGAAACGTGTTCGTTTGGAAATCCAGATCATTTAAACTTTTGTACCAAAACTATTTTGGTACATTCGTTACTTTGAAGCGGGAGAAGTGGGATCCACATGTCAGGTCATTTGTGCCGTCGAACGTTGCTTAAAGTACAGACTTTTAGTCTGGATAATTTAGCCACGCTGATTGTGACAATCGGGTGAAAATTGTGCAAGCTAGCAGTATATTCAAATATAAATCTATGCAGAGTAGCATTTGCTCACGGACAAAACCCCCATCTTAAATATTTACTTTTCATTCTTTTCTTCTCTCTCAGAACCGTGGTCGCGAAATTGTAATGGCAAACTACAGGAACTTAATAGCGTACATACGCATGGGAATTATGTGTGATGTACTCTGTATATTTGAACAAGAGCAGTAATATTTTGTCTTTTCATGGACTATTATTCATGCGATCAAAAGAAAGGTTAAACTGATCTTCGAAGAAGGGTCTGATGACAAACTGATCAGCTTTATTCATTTTGTCTTTCAAATTTCAACAACTCAGAGTGGTTTTGTTGAAATTACAGGTGGTGAAAAAGAAGGAATCAAAAGCATTCACCTGATCATACTTCCACCTTCTATCCATGTGGACTTTCCGATTGTAAAGATAAGAAGCACATTTCTAGTACTCCCACCTTCAAATGAAAATGTGCCAGTTCGTTCATGAACGAAAAGATATATTTTTAGCTCCCCGTGACCATTTGTTGACCATATTTAGTGCTTGTAACTCTTAAGTGTTTTGCTGTCATAAACGAATATTCATATTTCCTGCTTGCTCATGCCCGTCAGGTATTCTGGAGCTGAATATGGACCTCCGTTCAGAGACTTCGTTACAGCAGTTAAAGCAGCTCAGCGACGACAGTCATAATATGGCCATAAAAGCGTAGCAGCATCTTTGGAAATAGCTTTACATTGAATGAACGGTCCAAATTCTCGTAAGGCTAAAAGATCAGTCAGTAAGGAAATTGGTCAACTAGTCGTTTAGTTTGCGACGTCGCTTTCTGTGAGTGGTAACGAACCCTAAGTGAACCTTCTGAGGAAATGTATGAACTGGCACCAGTGGCTTTTCAGGCGGTGATTAAATTAAACCATGCTTTTATGCAGAGCTCTGTTTTATGAATGGGTAGCAGATCGCTTGGGGACTCCTACTTCCTGTTTGGATGAATCAATTTTAGTCTTGGAATTTGAATGGAATAATGTAGGTGTGTTATCAATTGATTGTTACCTTAGTAATATTTGCATACGTGTAGAAACTAATTTGAACGTAGTTTCACAGATTACGCTCATATCCTTTGATCTGTCTGAACTGTCTGGGTGGATTGCGGTATTTCCTTTCTATTCCTGTTGAAAAAATCTATTTCTAGTGACGCATTATGCTGAATTGTAGTATCAAACTCATGTGTATCGTTGAGTAAGCCAATGTCGACTATTTTAGCATGACGTGAAGAAGGAAATTGGTATGGAACAAGTTCTTTTTTTATAGCATGCACTTACGACTGATATATTTTATTGTACCGGTACAATCATCACGGACGAGATATCGAGTGAAGGTACCAAATGGATGTCGCATTTATGGAACGTGGGGAGGTTTGAGGAGGGGTTTTGGAGGTCAGGCACCCCACCCTCTGGGGTTGGGTTTGGGTTGGTGCCTCCCCCAATGGGCCATGAGAGAAATCCTGGATCTGCCACTGCCAATGTAAACAAAATGTGCCAGGACTGGTACCAAACGTGAAATCACGGTGTATATATACTTATATATATATTCCGTTTGGTTCGAATCCCGGTTTACTCCAATTCCATTTGTGGTTAGGGTAAACTGTAATCCAAAAGTAACTAAAGTGGAATCTTGGTTTACTCCCAATTCCAGTTCAGCCGGTAAACCTTAATTCCATGTTACTCACATTTTGGATTCCAGTTTAAATTTCCCAAACCAGAATTCCAGTTTACTCACATTTCTGATTCCAGTTTACCTCCCTGCTCTACCAGAATTTCAATAAAATGCAGCGATTTTGTTAACACTCGTTTACTCGTCCACAAACATGGTAAAATCAGTGTGGACAAGTGGATTTTGGAAACCACTCCTCCACACAAACATGTAACAATTTTTGGAATATTTTTGGTCAATTTGTATGTTCAGAACAAAAACTAGAAGCAAAATATTATTTTCTTAAAGCATAGTTTTTTGATTAAAATATATTCGAGAATTTAGTATAATGATTAAAAAATTTTCTTAAGTACAACATAGATTGATTTTAACTGCAAGCAGGAAAAAGAAAATTCCCACAAATTATTCACTGTGCTCTGATTAAGCTGTTTCGTTTATTCAAAATTGTGGATGAGTGGATTTCAAAACTCACTTTTCCACTTGACAAGTGGCTCAAAATCCTTAACGAAACCCTGAAATGGGAATCCCAATGTAAAGTTTCGCTCCCGAATACTTGCAAAGTGCATCAACATAAACATTTTAAATTGTCCTGCAAGTCAAGTTACATTCATGTCACTTAACCTGGGTGGATGACTTGAAGTCACAGTCACGTCTGCATTTTTTCTCAAGACTTACGGACGTCGTTCAATCAAGATGATTTTAGATAAATTATAAAAGGTACTTTTTGGTCTGAACATTTGAACTTGATTAATTATATCCATGTAGCCTTGATTTCAAAGGATATAATGATCATGATACATTAAGTAGCTCACGTTATAGCCCATTGATGTCATTCTCAGGGTCTGTCATTCTAAATATGGGTATGGATGACCATCGACTGAGGTATATGTAATAAAGATTAATGGCTTTCAGTGTGAGGTCCACCTTTCACATGACACATGTGCACACAACTTTTAGAAATAGAAACGAAAATAGATTATTTTTAGTTGAACTTGATTTTCAAAATAAGAGATTGTGGAAAATTCGAAAAATATATTTCTTCGCCGTTGTGACTTTGACCATGACACTAAAATGATTGAGATGTTTAAAGCCGCACATGCATTACATTTGAATGCAGTTTACATGATAAAAGGGAAATTATGGGGGAACTAATAGGAAAAAATACTGAGAATCTTCCATTCGGGAAGTGAAAGGATTTTTTTCCGCAAACGGAGAAAACTAGAAAATCTCTAGACTTTACTGATTTGTTTCTTGTACATAAAGCCAAAATTAATATTTAATTGGCATTAAAAGTCATTCCACTACAATTTTAGGAGATGGGAGTAACTGAAAATATTGCGCAGAGTGAAGTAAAATACAGGAAATCTACAAATTGCCTGATTTTCTGGGTAATTATATTTTGTTTTCTCTCTTTTTCAGCCAGAGAAAATGTTGCAGATATGGATATCAGAATTTCTAGCCGTAAGTATAGATACCACGGCCACCATTACCGAGAATATGTTTTCCACTTATTCAGTTCTCTTTCCCACGTACCCTCTTTATTACCGTGCGAACAGTGGTGTTATCGATAACGAGGCACCCGTGGCCTGGGGATCAAGATGATCCCTCAACAGAAATAATAGGTCACCCCCCCCCCTTTCCAGACATAAGGACTTTGGGATTTTGTCATTTTTGAACTCGGGAACAAAAGTTGAAAAGTAGGTTAACAACAATACCCCCTACCCCACCAAATCGGCCACCATGTTGGATTTGCAATTTTACAGACCAACTGAAGTCAATTGTAGTATGGTCTTCTTAGCTGATACATAGGCTGGCGGTACCATAAAGATGGAAGCTCATCTGTTAGTGTGTGTGTTATGGGTTATTCACACTGCACAGGAATGGGGCAGGGAACGGGAGCAATGGATCTTAATATATAGCACAGAAATGTTCACACTGGTCCAAGACAGGGAAAGGAACCAAGGTCGATTTTTCCTATTGTGTTTTTTTTTCCAGTTCCCTGTACCTGTCCTGGTCCATGTAGTGTACATAAGCCATTGTATTTAATGGATATTTCAGGTTGAACACGACACTAGTGTCAATCAGAGAGTTGCTATGTCAGAGTTAAACAGAGAATTGCTTCCATGTACTGGTTGAAAATCTAGATAGAAATTGACAGATCTTTATGCAATCCAGATGCAACTACTTGTCACATGTACATCTCAATATATGTCCAATTATTCGTTGTCTCTGCGGTCATAAAACCGCTTAAGAATCAATTTTAGTGAGTCTGTACGTCTTGTGGCAGGATAAGGTATGTTACTAATGTACAGTTAAATGTAGCTTGGACACTTGCGTACCAGTTGCCTCCTTACCCGTATTGCCATAGATAAACAACTTCAGAGGGAAAGGATAGTGTTACTTGTTGTTAGAGTATCCGAGTTTTAAAAATATTGCTGTGATATACCCACTGAATGGGAATTTTCCGTGTAGAGTAGATCTACATACGGAAATGAAAGGACGTAAAAGCACCACAACAGATTGAACAGACAACATAGCAAGGCAGCCTCCCATTAACATTACAAAACAGTACCGACCACACCCCCATCCATACCATGCTAGACCAGACCTAGACAGGGGGAGGGGAGTAGGATCACCTGCTCAGGGTACCCCCTCCCCCAACCTTGACCAGACCTAGTGGGAGGGGGGATGTAGGGTCACCTGTTCAGGGTCCTCCCCCTACCAGACCAGACCTAGTTGGGGGAGGGGGTAGGGTCAACTGCTCTTGGTCAGGGTATCCTCCCCCCTCTCCGGGCAAGACCAGGAAAGGGTGTTCCCACCCCCAGAGAGAACAGAGGTACCCCCCCTCCCTGGGCAAGACCTGGACAGGAGGTACCCCACCCCCCCCCCCGAACAGAATCACAGACACCTGTGAAAACATTACCTTCCCTCGTACTACGTACATGGTCGGTAATAAGCAACACCATGAAAGATATGCGGTGTGTCGCTTCAAAAGTTTTTTGGTAGCAACATCGCAGAGTTCTAATTGGGGACCTTTTTGTGGGCCACCAAAGCTCCTTTTGGATCTAAGGTGGCGCCACCCTCGTCTTAAGACGTCGAGTAATAATACATCTTTATATATATTGCTTATTTCAAGCCCACATAAAGAAGTGGCCCTGAACAGTACCGGTTTTATTAGTCTCCGCAAAGGAGACTATCTGTGGTACACACACTTACTACTGTCAGGAGAAAAATATTGTCAAAATTGGTACAAATCACAGAAAACACCCCCACCCCCAGCAAAATGATCAGTTTGTTTTGTTTTTTTGGACTCAGCAACAAAAGAAATTTCAGAAAAGGCACCCATCATCTCCCACTAGCGAAATTAGGAGACTACGATGTGTACCGGTTGGGGGGGGGGGGTCACCTTTTCGTCCTTCATGTACAGCAGTACCAGTGTGTTCGGGGAAAGGATGTAAGCTGATTATGGAGACCATCAGTTCTTTGAAGCAGTAAGGCAACTTTCCACGGATGAATTTTCGTCAACAGACTGAACTTCAATGAAATGTTAGTAATGATTCATATTGAACACAGGCGCAATTAAGTATGTGTTCGATATGTATATTTAACTCTTTCATAAACATCACATTCGAAAAAATGATCATTTTGGAGGTGGTCATGACAGGGGATATGAATTTGGCTTTACGACCAAATGCTTAAATGTGCAATTATTTAAACGTTAGAAGTGCTATCTAGTCTGGACACAGGTCTCTTCTATGCCAAGGATGCTTGAGCCCCTCAGTATAGTTACTGGGACAAGGGGTCAATTTATATCAGAAGCCACAGTGCGAAAAACAGGTCAGAGAGTGATTTCAGGGCACCTCTGTGTGCCAGCTACTCAGTTTGTTATTAGATGACAAGTACCTGAGCATCACAGATTATAACCACTTGTAATGTGTTACCAGTGAACACACTAGAAGGCAATTGGGTAGAAAAGAAAAGACAGCATTCTCTGTCAAATATCCATTTGTCTACCCTTTTAGAGGAAAGAGCATCTTTGACACTCTTTCCCTGAGTGGGTGACCTGCCAGTTTTTCATGCAGCCCGGATTTTTTTATTCAAAAGTGTGCAAAATTTAGTTCTGAATTGAATGGCATCATTGGGAGGTCTCTGATGAATATTAAAGGAGCTAGAGCCATTTAAGTGTCCCAAGGTATGAAAGTGCCAAAAAGTGCACTTTGACACTGAAATAGTTAATACATGTAGCTACAGTTTGTCATATATGTGCACAGCCACATGGTACCACAGATATTTTAGCACAGAAAATATATTTTGGAAACCTTAAGAGCCGGAGTGGCCAAATGGTTTACAGTGCTGTGCTTGTGGCATGGACGGTCATGGGTTCGAGCTCCGAACCTCCACCAAAGGTGTTGCACCAGAGGTGAATCTGCAGAATAGCATGCAGGCAAGAAAGTGTGCAAGTGAGAAATCCACCCTGGCTTTGAAACCCCGGGCAGACATCACCAGAAGTCCAAAACAGGGGTATCAGTGACCCCACGAAAGGGACTTATGTCCCCCAAAATTTTTTAAAAAAACCAAAAAAAAACTTATGCTTTATGGTTTGCTCATGGTAAACAAGGATCTGTGCAAAGTTTTTTTCCAGAATGATGCTTCACTCTGGAGTGACAGCTCCCTCAAGATCCACTTTACAATTGTGCTTTTGCTTCCGCTATCTGCCAGCAGCTCACTATAAACAAGAGAGAAAACTCCTGTACTTTTACTCTCTTTTCTCTTTCTTTCCGTGATCCTAAGTGCAGCAGATGGCTTCTGGTTTGACTCTTCTGCTCGGAATACAACATCTAGGTATATATCAAGGAGAATTATATATGTGCAAGCAATCGCTGATTGTTGGCAGGCGAACAAGAAATGTCTGTAGCGGTAACTCGGTACCGGTACTTGCGCACCAGTTTTCAGTGCATTCAAGAAATGTAATTAGAGAAACATTTACATGACCAGAAAAGTTGTTTCTCCTTTATGGTCTGCAAGGCCCATTGCTACCTTCATCGTTATCATGAGAAGCTGAACGTTGGATCAAGTTGTGTTTGTGTAAAAGTTGCAGAAACAGGTTGGCTGTCAGCGAGAGTACATTAGCCAAATTATGTCAAGAAGCGTACCTGAAGAATGATGAAATAGCTGTCTTTTAAATCTTACGTAATTATACAGAACTAGCTCACATTATCGCAATTCCTTCATCAAGTGATTACTTTAAAGCAAAGACAACGAAAGGATAGTCATTGTTTAAAGTCTAGTTAGTTTTCAGCTTTTTAAATTTGGATAGTCAAAGAGGGTCAAAGCAGTTGAGAAAATTTTCCAAAATAAGACTTGAAAAATCACACTTGTAACGTTTTTGATACAGTTGAGATTCCAAAGAGGTGACCATAAAATGCTTCACTGTGACTGGGATAGTAAAATAGCTTTCTACCATGATACTGCACAATCAATCGCCGGAAGGAGGAGAAGTAAGAGATGTGGCAAAGAAATTGATTCTGTAATGGCCTCTCAAGGCCTAAGTGTGATTTCATGTGGGTGCAATTCCTCAGCAAATTTGTACATCAATATCGGGCAGACCTTCCCCTGTTAATCTTACTTTTCTTATCTTTCACTGGAATAAAAATTAATTCTTTGCAAGAAACCTGAAGCTGTACATGCCCAGCAAGTCGAGCAAAAGAGCTGCTCTCTGTGTGTAACACAAATACACATTGATCTCAAATGCTTGAAATATCAAATTTCCCCCCAGAAAAGGAAGGAAACAGCATGAAACATCAAATTATTATGAGGTAAGACGTACATGTGATTGCCTACAGTGAACTGCTTCCTCAATGATGTGCCAGATAATCACATGTTGGAAGCAAGATGACTGGACATATTCCGAATTAACCCGAGGAATTTTCTGTCTTGGGGACTGATTGATTCAAAGGTCAATATTCATTTATTTTTCATCCGTCACGTAGTCCTTGTCATCTGTACAATCGTCCTCAGTCATCGCCCAACATGGCACCTGAAGGTGCGTTTCTATTCTCTGAGTTAAGAACACTTTGCCAGTCATATGTACCTTTTTGCTTTATTATTAAGCATACACGGAACCATGTACTCCCTGTTTAGGAAACAACTGCAACAGACATGTACATTTACTTGGATTTAATGTCCTATAGATAAGCTACAGCAAAGCCTCCGCTTTACAATGTACCAGTAATACCCATTGTATTTATCATTCTTTTTAGATTTTTATCTCCCTTTTACGGGTCAGATACTTCTTGAACACTAATTGATCGTAAAAGGAGTTTAGTATTTCCTCGTTACAGTCAAATCCGTTGAGGGTAGCCACGGCACTGGGATAACATTGACTTTGGTTCTTACTTTTTCCAAACAAGGAAACGCAGGACATTTTGTTGTAACACAGGGGACATATTTTTAATGGCTCGTTAGAGCCACCTTAGTGGTTGGTTTGGTCTTTTTGCCCCAAAACTTTGGGCCTGTGGTGGGGGCCATTTGCCATTCTTTGATATACAGTACATGAGGTGGTGGTTCTACTTCCAGGTGGTGGGGACACCTCATGACTATATGTTGTAATTAAACTTTTTGCACTCACAGGTGGTGGGGATCCCAAAACCTAGTTTAGATTGCCTTTTCACCAGGACCGGGGCAGGGTATCCAACTCCCCCCCCCCCGCCCCGTGAACTGACAGTGAAATCAATTCATCCTTTACAACAGGAAAAAAAACCAATATTCATTCTTCTTGTGCTCTGAATGAGTGCAAACGTCTACTCGTCCACGTACTGAATTTAGTAAAACTTAACCAGTGACCCAATAATAATAAGGTGCAGAAGCGGAGGAGCGGGGATTTCATTTTTCGGAGGAGCGGGGATTAAAAAATATATTTGCAGAATCCCCGATTAACAATTTCTAAAACCTTTCAACCTAATTAGTAGCAAAACACATTTGTAAATGCCCCTTTTACCATGATGTGCATGATAAAATACAGTAGAATTCAAAGTTAAAGGAAAATAGCAATTTAGTTTAGTTATTGTTGCTCTTAAATTCGGACATGAATGCGTACTCGTTTTATTTGATTTCAGAGGTATATGGAATTACAAATATCAAATTTTTCTTTTAATTTGATGTCATATATTATGGTATTAAAAAGTACTTTCCTCCACACTGACAATGAATTCTCCGACTATTATTTCTCAGAAAGCAAGCAGAAAAGTGAACTGATGAGTGTAAATTTTATCTTTTGATATTTTTTTAACCCTAATCACGAAATTTAGGTAAGATTGTCATAGATGTAACGGGGAAAGGGCACTTGTGAACGCCTCTAACCCTTTCCTTTCTAGCCTGAACATATTTCGGCTAGGTAACCAATTAACTTGATACTGACATATTGACTTCAACGCAAGGTGGCCGCTCTCTAACAGAGATGAAATTCGGAATTATTCCCCGTGTTTTCTGTGTGTTAGCTTTTTCAGTCTTACATAGAAATTAACAGTTGGGTTTTTATTAATAACGGCCTCACCAGGAATGTAGCTATATTTATTACATGCAGAAGCACTCATGCTAAACTTTAAAAAAATTTTGATCATTTGGATAAGAGTACTATGAATTTTTCTAAAAGTTTGAAAAACAATGGAGAGGAGTAGAGCCACGTTTAGTACATGTTACTCAAAAAATTCTTGGACATTGTCACAGCTAAATCTGAGGGAACACACTTAATGAACTTTACCGACATGGTAACAGTGAGTAATCATGCTCCCACCACACAGGGCCAAATTGGGCACTGGACACACTTCAGTGAATTACCCAGTTAGCACCTACCACTAAGGCATGCCATGCTCTGTGATACTGTTACTCAAGTACTTGTTAAACTATTTTGCTGAGTTAAATTATCATATGACACAGCATGTACCTACACATAGAAATACTACCACAATAAACAACATGTGTATAGATACCACAACTACAGTGTTGGGTTGTCGCTATGCACATATGCTATGATCACGAGCTAATTGGTATGTCCACAAAAGACCGGACACCACAATAGGTAACCCAAGTACACCAATGTATCAGACACATACATTTAAAACTATTTAAAACTGTTTAATTCATTTATGTAACACCTTCTGGGTAAGTTTGGTTGAAAACTGAATGAATATACTAGTGAAAATGGTAAATATGACAATCATTTGAAGGTCAAGTTTATGCCTTGCCAAACAAAGCAACTTTTTGCATAAATATATAAAAAGAAACATGCTTTTTGCATTAATGAAAAGAGTGAAATATCAGGTAGTGAAAGTTTCACCAGGCAGATGGCTGGTTGATGTAAAGAGTGCAAAGGGATGCAAAGGGTGTGAGGGGTGCATTGTGTGCAAGGGATGTGAAGGGTGTGGGGGTGCAAATGGTGTGAAGGCAATATTTGCACCCTCTCACCAGCTTCTGCACCATTTGCACCTTCTCACCAGCCATTGTACCATTTGCATCTTCTCACTGGCCTTTGCACTCTTCTGACCTTCTCACCAGGGTGCAAAGGCTGGTGAGAAGGTGCAACAGGTGAAAGGGGTGCAAAGGCTGATGAAAAGATGTGAGGGGTGAAAAGGGTATGAAGGAAGGTGAAAAGGTGCAAAGGGCCTCACCACTCAGCCAGGACCAGGACAGGGACCCCCCCGGCCAGGACCAGACAGTACCCACCCACCCCCTCCCCCCAGCCAGGACCAAGACAGGGTACACCCCTCCCCCGGCCAGGACCAGGTGAGAGTATCCACCCCACCCACAATTTTCTGGATTGGCTAGGTGAGGGTTATGACATTTATACCATACGTATTAGACGGTATAAGGGCATTTCAAATTAAAGACCATCATTTGTGTCAGGGATTGCATGGCGAAAAATGGAAAGAAACAAAGCTCATCCATTTTTCTCTCTGTCCATTTTTCCTCAATGGTTTCTGGAAATAAAAAATCCGACAAAGTCAAATGAATGAACTGTCCATCCTTGTCATTGGTTATTTTTCTGATAAGTTTTGCAATATAGATGCCTCAAATTTGCTTACAAATATGCAGGTATTCTTCTATGTTACATCAGCAAAGCAATAATTGAACTTGCATCACTAAGATTATTTGCAAATGTGATAATCTATTAAGGCCCGACTTGTGCACAAATTTAAACTTAACAAGAAAGTCCTCCTGTGTGAAAACGCAAGAGACATACCGCGCGCACTGTATCCTGTCCATGGCACTGTATCCTGTCCATGGCATGTCCTGCCAGGGGTGGGGTAGGGGGTACCCTGTCCTGGTCCTGGCTGGGGAGGGGGAAGGGTGGGTGCTCTGTCCTGGTTCTGGTGGGACTTACGGCAATAACCCTGGCTAGTTATGAATCGACGCATTATCATGAGAATATTAGGATTATTATCAGTTCGTGGTAAAATGTGGAGCGGTGATGGAAAGGAAACCTGAATATTTCAAGTTTGAAAATTGCCTGAGTACAACAGACTATCGTACCTATTGTACATAAATGTAGAAGTGACAGTGTGTCTCATATGTACTTCTATTAGTTAAGGATTTTTGGGTCGTAAATTGCGTCTGATTCAGTTTACAATCTTTCTTCCTCAATGCACATATTTGGCCACGTATTGTTTGCTTGGGATTGCATGTCACATGCATAATGTAATTTTGTAAGAACTGAATGGAAGTAAACATGGTAACGTTCTTCAGAAAGGAAAACCATAAATTCTTTTATTTACGGCAGAGAATCATGAAAAAAGCACTTTGAGCTGGTAAGAATACAGTCTTTCACGAATGTGAACCTTCGATGGTGTCTTGTCATGATCAAGACATTTGCAATTTTCAAAATGTATCATAATAATACAGTCATAGAGAAATAAGGTATCGTTGCGTCTTATCCTGATCAATTTGTGATATATTCCAATTAGGCGCCACTTATTGATACTGCTACTCCTAATGTTACCCGGCCGAATCAAAATCCTTCAATTCTCCCAGGATTGAAGAAAATACAAAATTCTTGAGAATTTGCCTAAGGCCTGTCAAAAGAATATATTTACCGCGCGCATTCGAAGGATACTCCTTGGTCAGGTCCCTGTCCAAAGAAGGGGGTACCCCCCTGCCCCTGCACAAGACTTGGCCAGACATGACCTGGACAGGACAGAGGTACCCCCCCCCCCCCGGGCAGGACTACGCCTCTTGTGGTCACGCAGGGGACTGTCTAGTTTATGCATTGTCTGCTTAGTTTTCCTTTTGGAATCGGACTTGATGAAATACCGAGAAAGGAACGCAACAGCAGTGACCCATGATTACCAAGACGGGGAGGGGACAACCTATTATTTTGCCAATTTTTCCCCTAAAACTGCATGAAGATGAAGATTTTTTTGGGGGGGGGGGCGGTCGCATCTCCTAAATCCGTCAATCAACAGATAAGGACGGCTTGGTGAATATAGGTTTATGTAATGTCTAATTCTCCATGGGCAGCTTGCGTGTATAGCAATTCGTCTTGCTTCTGAAGAAATGACCCTTAAGCGACAAGAATCCCTATGAGAAAGACTTTATTAAATCTTTGACTTTGCTAAGTAGGAAGCATATTAAACATTTATCATCGCAATTACTTATTTGTAAAATACAAGAAACCTTACTCGGGAAGTCATGCAAAGGGAAATGTCCGTAATGAAATAAAACCTGCTTCTATTGTTCGCGTATTTTGCTGTTATTGTTTTGTGGATGCCCCTCTTGCCCGTGCAGGAAAGGAGAAAGGTTCACAGTGATTAACGTCGTCCTTCCCTTGGATAATTAAATTTGGTTCGATGAAGCCTGATGTGACATGGTCAAGGCTGTTTTCCACATACATTATGCAATTACATGGATTTTTGGCTTGGCTTACATACCAGTGTTGGGGTCTGCCATTGCTATGTTTCGTTTTAAAAACCAGCAAATACGGATGTGAAATAAATATAATAAGCAAACTAAAAATAAAGCCTGTGTACTTTTTGTCAATATCCTGAGCAGATGTTAGTTCGTCAGTCCAAGAGCTTTTACGAAACGCTCCAACAAGGAGCAGCTAAATTAGTAGGTTGCCTGAATCAAGTAAATTTGAAGGACAATTTCTACCCTCTTTGAAGGAAAAATCAATATGCCTTCAAATCCAATTCATTGAACTATCCCCACTGTTACAAATCAAGACTAACAAAACATCCATTGTAATCCCAGAATTCCTATCAGGCATACAAGCTACAGAGATATGCACTTAGGATTGAAGTAGACGTTGCAGGAACATCTCCATAATTGGCTCACACGTGCACTTTTTACTTTGGTAAACTTAAACCTTGTTACAAAGCACTTTCATTCTCTCCTGTCTGACTAAACCTTGTGATTGGGTTCATTATGATTATGGTCCCGCGTACACATATTGTACGGGAACCATACTGTATTTGACTATTTGACTTGAGCATCTTGGAACAGCACACTTTTTGTCAAAAAAAACTTTTGAGGAAAGGTTGGGGAAAAAAGCCCCCCCCCCCCCCCCCCGCCAGCCCAGAGACCTATGGATTTTAGGTTTTCAGGCAGTTTTGGACTCGGCATCAAAAGTTAGGGATTGGTGACGCGCCAGGCCATATTCAGCCCCTGCCAGGGGTGCCTCGTTATTTGTTTCTTTCAAAAATGTAGCAATGTAGTTATTTTTGACTGTTTACAAAATTGCAGAAATAGAATTAGATAGCTTCATAAATATTGTAATCATGGAAACAAACGATTTCTGCAGAATCCATCCTCGTGAGAATTTATCAGGTGTGGGCCTGAATATATTCACTATATTTGTGCTTTGTTTTGTGTAACTGTTTCATTATAACTGTTGTCAAAATGTTATGTTTAATTATATTTGGTATTTTATGACATTTGCAGACTGTACGGAGGTTAGATCCAGATTTTTTGGCTGTTCATTGTCAAGAAGTAGGAGGAAAAAACTACGAAGATTCAATGCAACATGTTAATAAATTTATCAAGTAAGTAACTAACCAAATTTAATACCACTGAAGGTGGAATTGTGTAATACCTAATAATGTCCAGTCTTATTGTTGGTTTTTGCATTCTTGACCTATGACGTACAAAGGTTAATAAAAACAAGAATGCCTTTCAGTCGAAGACTATCATGCGCGCAATACATAGATGACAAAAACATTTACAACAGACAGAAAATTGATTTCCCTTCATTTGACCTTGATACTGACCATGACTTTTTAAGTAAGTTTTAGTAGCATACGGAAGTAAGGTTAGGTAAAATATGGCAGTTTTTTTTCATTAGTCGCGCCATCTGGACGTCGCTGTGGTGTCTGTATGGTTGGTTGCTTGCTTATGAAATTTCAAAAATTTCGTCGGATCTCAAAAATTCCAAAACCTAAACATGTTTCAGGCCATTCTAAGCAACTTTCATTTTTTGACCCTGGACCCCACCCCCACCCCCTGAAAATGAAATAACACCAGGAAGGAATGGGTTCCCCCATCCTCACATCACCCCTCCTCCAGCCAGCGTTTCGGTCTGCGGTCGGTACACCT
>JBCAUG010559949.1:0-14647 GCA_038406175.1 Haplosyllis leylae | reverse complement strand
GATATGTGGTTTAAACAAGGAAAATTTCCTATAAACCTACATTCAGAAACCCAAGGTGAATTAATGGATGGAACAAATATCAAAGTGACAACTTTGATGGATACTGGTTGTTCAAAACCAATACTGAACAAGAAGTTCTATCATAAACATCCATTCTTACAAGATATGCCACATTACCCAATACAATCTATTGGAGTAATTGTAGCTGATGATGGAGTAATCAAAGTGACTGAAGCAATTCAGTTCATGATTAAATTTCATGGACATGTATTTGAATTCATAGCATACCTAGCAGACATGTCAGAGACATTTGATTTTGTCATTGGGCAAAAGAGTATGTATGAGTTAGAAGCTACAGTTGACTATAGCAACTTGGCTTTTACATTTCTCAAAAGATCACTTCCTGTATATGCAGTAGATGATTTTACTGTCAAGCCAGGAAAAACAAAAGATGTTGCATTAGAACTGAAAGATGTGCCATTTAAAGTGCATGGCTATACAGATTTTCCAAAAGATGGAGTTGCAGTGGTGGCAAAACTAAAATCTGCAGAGGATAATCAGCTGGTACAGACTTTGATATTACATCTGTTTCAAGATGGTAAAACTACTGTACAGTTGACAAACCATTCTAAAGAGAGTTGGAAAATCACACAAGGTGATTTAATGGGTTGTTTTGATATGAGATCCTCTGGATATTTTCATGTCAGTAGGGACACATTGCAACAAATAATGCAATCATCTTTTAAAGACAACTGTTCATTTCTAAATGAAGTAGAAACCAGTGAGTATTTTAAACTGTATCACCAAGATCATAAAGAGGTGATAAGTTATGCAAGCTCACAGGTAAATCAAAGGCTTAAACAGCAACAGGGAAATTCCAAACTTGTAGATAGGAAGGAAAATATGGAGAATGATACTAACATAGTTCTTGACAGAGAGACAGATCCATACCCATGGCTTGAAGATGATGATCCCAGAAGACTTATGTCTGATCAAGAGATACTTGAAAAGTATGTGGATTTATCAGATTCAGATTTAAGTTATGCAGAGAAGAAAAGTCTGTATAAAATTCTTCTCAAGTATAGGGAAGCATTTTCTCTTAGGGATGAGATAGGCTTATGCCCCAACATGGAGATAGAGTTAGAACTGAATGATGAAACACCTTTCTTTATTAGACCATTTCCTATAAAGGAGAATGAGAAAGATGTAGTAGACAAGGAAATGAGGAAAGGTTGTTTGTTGGGAATCCTAAGAAAAGGAATGTCTTCATACAGCAGTCCTATAATGTTGATCCCTAGAAAACTGACAGGTATACCAAGAATAGTTACTGATTTTAGACATTTGAACAGTAGACTTGTCACATTACAACCAAGTATACCATTAGTTAGGGATGCTATACAGATACTAGGATCTTCAGGTAGTGAGGTACTATCATTGGCAGATTTAAGAGATGCTTATCATACTCTTAGACTGTCAAAGAGGTCACAAAAATTCTGTGGAATTACACCCTACTATGGATCAGATTCATACCTATACCAAAGGTTAGGTATGGGACTTAGTGTATCACCAGCAATATGGCAAAATTTTATCCAGAGAGTTCTACAAGAAATTCCTGATTATAGGAAAAACTATCTAGCCATAATGGATGATATACTAACACATTCAAGTAGACAAGATCATACAGGTTACTTAATAGATCTGTTCAAGGCCATCATAAGAAATGGTTTGAAGATATCCCCAAGAAAATGTAAACTGTTCAAGACAGAACTTGTGTTCATGGGAGTTATCATAAAGATTGAAGATGGTATGCCTAAGATGCAACCGCTAAAATCTAGAATAGAAGCTATTCAAAAGGTAAAACCACCTAAAACTGTGAAAGAGTGTAGATCTTTCTGTGGAATGGTAAATTACATGTCAGTGTTTTTACCAAGTTTACAAGAGAAATTAATCCCAATATATTTCATAACCAGGAAAGGAATACCTTTTTATTGGGGAGAAGAACAACAAAAGGCTTTTGATGAGATCAAACATGATGTGACACATGCACCAGTATTATTGATGCCAAATTCAAAAGGACATTTTGTTCTGGTATCAGACACCTCTAAGGTAGGATGTGGTGCAGCATTATACCAAAAACAAAGAGGAAGATATCATTTGGTGGCATATTACTCTAAAAGATTGCCAGAAGCAGTAGCTAATTACAGCATTAGTGAGCTTGAGTTGACAGGAGTGATGGCTAATGTAGCAGCATTTAAGCATTTATTGAGAAATGCTAATTTTCATGTGTATTGTGATCATTCAGCACTAGTACACATACTTAAAGCAAAAAGAGAGCCACCTACTCTAAGACTCAAGAAATTGATAGAGAATCTTAGTGAGTATAAGTTTGACATATATTTCCTGAAAGGCAAGGAAATGCACATATCAGATTTTCTATCCAGACATCCAGATGATGAAGATTCACCAAATGAAATTATACCAATTGCCTTTATGTTGCAAGAATTGGAAACAGACAAATTTCCTGATCATTTGCTCTACTTAAAAGAAGAAGTAGATGCGCTACCTGAACAAGACAATTACATACCATATCATGAAAATGATTTCATGTTTCTCTTTTCTGATGACAAACATGACAATTTGTCTTTGATATCAGAACTCTACAGTGCAGAAAATAGGAGAATTGAAAGTCTCAAATTAGGTAGAGAAGAGAAAAGTCAATTGCATGATATTTTAAATGTCATGACAAGAAGTATGAGTAAAACTCAGAAAGCTGAGGTACCAGCAATTTACCCACTGAAGGGTGAACATAAGAAACCAGAACATGCAAAACCACCTCCAATAGTGGAGCCCATTGTAGAAGGATTTGCAGAACAAGCTGGACCAGCTGGTCAGATTGATCCTGACATAGCTGAATTACCAGCCATACAAGAAATGCCATTGCAGGCAGTACCTACCAAAGTACATGAACAACCTTATCCTATGAATAGACAAGAGTCTTATGAATCAAGGATGAGAAGACCAAACCCATTGTTAGAGCCTAGTTCATACCCAGAAGTAATGGGAAAACAAAGGCCAAAATATGAAGGGTTACTGACACCTCAACCAATAGAAATTGAGTTGAGAGGTAGATTACCATCCTATGATGTGGACAAAGCAATAGAAAAGTATCCATTTACCATGGATATACCTTCTATAGAGGAGTTAAATGAAAAGAAAAGAAAGCTTTTCAAGAAAATTCCTGAAGATACAGTGTTTAGAAAGCACATACCAAAGCAAGTTGAATTAGACAGATTCATAGATGCATTGAAAGAAAAGGTGATTCATGACTACAATATTCCTATACATGTAAAAGCCCTTAGAGCAGAGTACAAAAGAAGTCCTTATTTTAGGGATATAGTAAAGTACATTAAAACAGGGTATTGTTCATATGTAGGAAAAGCACAGAGGTTGTTTAAAATGCTTTGTGAAGATTACATCCTTATGGATGATATTCTGTTCAAAATAAGATATGTGAAAGAACAGAAAGGAAGACCAACATTGGTGTTGTGTGTACCAGAAAAGTACATACCTATAATTCTGTACCAATACCATGCACCATTGTTGGCAGGGCATCCAGGTATTGTAACAATGTACCATATGGTAAGGAAAAAATATTACTTTCCTACAATGATGCCATTAATCAAACAGTTTGTAGCAAGCTGTTATGAATGCCAAAGCATGAAAGAAAATCAACCTATACCAAAGGTACACTATCCAAGAATTCCACTAGATACAAGAATGATGGCAAGAGTGTCAATGGACATAAAAGAAATGCCAAAATCCATATTGGGATATAATTGTATTCTGGTGTGTGTATGTGAATACACAAATTGGATAAAAGCAATTCCACTGGTAGATCAAAAAGCAGGTACAATAGCTGATGCCATATTCTTTAGAATCATATGTGAATATGGCACCCCAAAAGCAATCATCTGTGATGAAGGTCCTGCATTTACTTCAGATCTAATGAAAATGTACTTCCATGCAATGAATGTAAAACCCTATTACATTTCTCCAATGAATCATGGGTCAAACAGAGCAGAAAGATACATTAGAACCTTGAATGATATTATATGTAGGAATCTCACAGGGATTGGAGAAAAGTGGCCATTATTTGTGTTGCCTTCCTGTTGGGCAATGAATACACAAGTGTCACAAGTTACAGGATTTTCTCCATATGAAATGGTCTATCACAGTGAACCTCCTGATTTGTTCAATTTCAATTATAAGCCAGAACAGACAGGAATAAATGTGTCTACAAAACAATACCTAGACCAAATGTTCCAAAAGAAGGTATTGATGGATCAACTCATAGTGGAAAGAAAGTCCTATGAAAAGAATACTCAATGGATTAAAGAACTAAGAAAGTACCCTGACCATGAAACTTTCTCAGTAGGTGACTTAGTAATGGTCTATCACCCATTAGGTTCAGTTTTACAGAGTCCATCTAGAAAGTTAAATAGAAATTGGATAGGACCCTTGAGAGTACAGACAGTCCTAGATAACACACATTATTTGTGTTCTGATTGGAGTGGAAAATTAATTCCCAAAAGATTCCACATAAACAGACTGAAACAGTACTATATGAACCTAGGTGAATTAGGAGAAGATGGTCAATTCAAGATTGTACAAAATGTAAATGAATTGTATGAAAAATGGAATGAATTGAAAGAAGATGAAATGATTACAAATTCTGTTCAAGAAAATGTAAATAATGGTAAAATAACATGATGTAAATATATGTATGACATGGTGCTAAACAATGAAAACATGTTAGGCAAACTCAATAAACTAACATGTAGATAACAAGTTTGAACATGTAACTAAATAAATACACAAGGAAATATGAAATGGTGAAATAAATATTTGTCTGAAAATTATGACTATAGGCAGAAATTTGGACATACTGCAAGACGCAGTCATAAATTTCATATAAAATGTAATTTTGTAAATAATTCTAGTTTTGTACAGAATGTATAAAACCACAGGTTCAAGGAAAACATGTAAAATGTTGAATACATGTAAAATTGTCATGTAATGTTATAATTTGTGTACATTATATACTCTTTATTTTTAAGGTTGGAAAAGTGGTACTGGTAACAGAAAAGCCACAAAAGCTGGTGAAAACTGCAAAGCTGTGTCCATATTGAAACCCTTATTAAAAGGTACATAATTTTCACAAAAGCTCACATCTAGTTGTAGATATTTATTTTAGTGAGCATGAATAATATTAGACATGCTTTAGTATTAGACACTAACAGAATAGTCTAGATTCCCAAATGATTACAAATAGACTGATTCTCATTGGGTGGACTGGGCTGTAGACAGCCAATTAGAGAATGCTGTCTGGCTAAAGTCAACCAAAAAGAGGCAGCCAATCACAGCAGAGCAGCTAATATCTCATTGGTTATTGAAAATGAGACAACCAACCAGCTTACTTAAACAATGGACCAATAACAGCAAAGTTTATAATTGGCTGTGACATCATAGCCAATAAGGAAGCTTGTGTGTGTTTTTTGTTCCTAACTGTCTGTATCATGTGATCCAATGAGATACCAGACTGATGGACCAAAGAATATATATAAAGGTTTAGCAACAGGACCCTCATTCTTCACACAACCACTGACTGGACAACATCAACATAATTCAAGGAAAGGCTCAAACATTGAATTCTACAAACCAAAATATTTGGTATACAGGTTAGCAGAATGTTACTTTACTTATTCATTCTATGCATGTTTTATATTCTTACATTGCTTATTGGTATGGGAGATGGAAAATTATTTCCTAAACCACAATCTGAAATAAGATTTGGTTGGGGAATATCTTACAACTACATTGGTCAGTTACAACATAACTTAGACAAGTATGATGTTGTTGTTGGATTGGAGATACCTGACTTTAGGACAGTTTCATATTATACACCATTCACCAGTGATCCAAATTATTGTGATAGATGGTATGATGCATACAATCATAACAATGAAATTTTGTATGAAACTTGCCTTAAGGTTTGGCCAGCTTACTTAGCGACAGTAATCAAACTGGACAATGCTAGGGAAAGAATTATTCACATAATGGAAAAGGAAATTCCAGCAGTGATTCCAAATTATAAATTAAAACCAATTGAACAGGAACCAACAACAACAACATATCCTACAACAACTGAAAGATACTATGAAACATTCACAATGCCTGAATTAAAAAGGAAGAAAAGATTCATAGCAGATCTCATTAGTTTAGGCATACAAGGGTTTACAGCATTCAATACAAACAGAAAAGTAAATCAGCTTAAGAAAGGAATGAAAAGATTATTTGAGGGACAGCATAGACTTCAAAACAAAGTGGTCAAATTGGAAAATGATATGATATCATTGGCTCACATAACCATGCAAGGGTTAGAGCATTTGCAAGAGGAATTGGTTATTCAAGGCAAACAAATTAGGAACATAACTGCAAGAATAAAGAGGATGGAATATGAAGTCAGTCATATGAAAACATTTGTAGCAGACAATACAAATTCAATTAGATTCCTAGCAAACCTGTTAGGAATGCTAATGTCTGATATGAATAGATACTTGATGCTTTATGAAAGCATTCTGTCTGAACTTGATCATTTTCTGGATGCATTGGACAATTTGTCCAACAACCAATTGTCACATTCAGTGATACCACCTAAAGAAATGAGTGACTTGATCATACATGTGAATGAAGTACTGAAAACACAGTATCCCAATTATGAATTGGTAGTTTCAAAGGTGCATGATTACTATAACCTACCCTTTTCTACTTTTGCATGTCAAGGGAACATACTGATGATACATATTTCTTTCTACATCAAACCAAGTTACTTGGAATCATTGTACATGTATGAAATTAAAAGCATACCTGTACCCTACCATATGAATGAAGAGCTGATAGAGGAGACTGAAAGTAAGTATACTTATACAAAGATCAAACAGTCCACAGAGATACTGGCAATGGGAAGTAACAGCCAGATAAATCTGGATTACAATCAGCTTGAGCATTGTATTCAGTACAACATCTTGTTCTTTTGTGAACAAATGTTTTTAGCTAAAGTAGGAGATGAACACACTTGTGAAAGTGCAATCTATACACATCAAAATTCAAAAATGATTCAACAGAAATGTGGTATTGAATACTACCCTGATTTGAATCCAGAACCAGAGCTGTTAAATGCAGGTAATTATTTAGTTCTTGGTAATTTTCCCTTACCATGGAACTATTACTGTGCAGCAACAGATGAAATACCAAAACCTATATATGGTAGTTCATATGTAATCTTAAAGAAACATGACTTATGTCAATGTTCTTTAACAGCAGGATCTTGGTATTTGGAGGCAAACATTGCCTATTGTACACAAGAACCAGGTACTGAGTTGACTTTATATTACACAGTCAACATGGCAACAGTGATTTACCAATTCAAAGAGAAACTGAAAACTGAGGGAATAACTGATTTAACACTATACCTCAGGAAGATTGATTTTGATCCGGAAGAGCCAAACTTGATTGTAGAAGAGGACCCTACTGTCCTTGACAAAAGTTCACCAGCTGTGAACTTTAGAGAAATCATGGAAAACTTTGGAACTGAAAGATTCTTAACCAAACCAGATTTGGCAATATCCATGTCTGAAGTATCACATTGGTTTGGAGGACAAAATTCTTGGTTAACATTTGTTGGCATAGCAGCCATACTGGTAATAATTCTAATACCAGTTATAATGTTTACACTATACAAATACTGTGGAGTCAGATTCCAATTTCAGAAGGTAAATGCAATTTTGGCAAAACTACTACTGTTGAACAAGACTGCGGACACTATCAAACCAGTGCAGGCAACTACTGAAAATGACATAACCATACTAACATTCCAGAATTTGGATATTAAATTGATTCAAATAGTACTAATGGTAATGCTTTTAGCTTTGACTTGTTACTTAGTTTTCAAATTAGTTATTTGGACTATTGATTACTTGAATACCAAATATCTACATATCAGTTCAACTGGACTTACTTGCATGAAAACTCTGACTTTGGACAAGACAAATGTTTACCTACAACTGTATGACTTCACTACATGTGAAAATGTCAACCTGTATATGGGAACCATACTAGGGAACCCAGAAGACATATATTGTGTGGGACAATTCACTGCAGGATCAGTATCCTTAGATAAGAAATCCACTTGTGATTTTATTGATTTGAAATGGAACACTGTAGCTTTAAGCCTTAAAGGCTTGGATCTACATATGCCTAAAATCCTCCAAATTTCAAGATGGAAGAAAGCCAAAGTGAGACAGATTTTCAAGAGTAACAATTCTTTCTATAGAATTGTAGCTCATAACCCTAATGCCAGAAAAGTGAGGTCAGTAACTGATGCAAATAGTCTGCATGATCATGATGAAATGGAGAATGAGAGTGTAACATTTGTGCAAACATCAGAGTTGGAAGTGATTGTGTCTGGAAATCAGCACACAGTGACTTTCAATGACATAATTGAGGAGCCAGAAACCAGTGACAATCTAAAGTAAATTAAAGGAAAACCAGCTGACAATGTGGTTAAAAATTATTATACTAGTAGATGTTAAGTACTATTTAGAAGTATATAAACAATAATCACTAAAGACATAATCTTATATACTTGTATTTGTACTCTACAGCATCACCAACATTTGTTGATTATGGCATCAAAACCATCAAAAATTATGCCTACATCCACTACACTAGAACAAGACCAAGTTGCACACAAATCAAACACTCCTACTGTACAGCCACAGTTAGGTGTCAAACCCACCAGCCCTATTCCTATTCCCAAGAATGTCCATACATCTGCTGCCCAAGTGTCTGTGATAGATGCCAACAAGTTGACTTCTGTATCACCCACAGCTAGAAGGATGTTCTTCCATGAAGAAGCAAGGAAGTGCCATGAGGAAGCAGGAAAGGAGGCAAATGAAAATGATAAGCCTGAAAGACCAACAACATTACCTGTGAAACCACAGCAGACAAACAAGCCAGGGGAAGTGACACAAACTTCAGCCGCTATGGTGAGACCTGCCTGTACCATGACTACTTCCAGTGCTGGGGACACAACATCTACCATCCCAACAAATCCTGAAAACTTCAATACATCAGGAAGAGTGATGAGAGGGAGAGTGGAGCAAGGCTTGCCAACTCCAGCCATTACCTTATTTGCACCAATTGGGATGGCAGAGGACATGTCCACAATAATACTGCTCCAGTGCAAAGAACTTAAATCAGGCATCAAAGAAGTAAAGGACCTGGTAACCTCCCTTCCTAATGAAAAGATTCTACAAGCCCTCACAGAGCTGACTGTACTATTAGATGAGAGAATGACCAATCTAGAAGATCAGTATGGGGAGCTAACCAAGGCAGTGAAACAGAGATCCATACAACCCTATATTGCAAATCCTGCACTACTTGAGCATTGGAACCCACAGGACATGGTCATCAAATACAGCCCATGGACTACTGTTAGGATGGTGTTAAACAAGGTAGCATCAGAAAACATAACAGAACTGTTTCCTTCAGATTGGCACCCTAGGCCTACCATGACTACAGATGATGAGAAAGAATTTCAAGTACTGAAGGAGGTGATGACCAACATGTTCCAGCAGTGTGGTTACCTAAAGGAGGAGAACATCATTGAACTTTCTAACTATCAAGATTTCCTCAGAGCCCTACAACACCATGTTTTCATGGGAGATGTGTCTGTCACCCAACTAATTCACTTCATCATCCTAATGGTCTACATGTCCTTCTGTAGATTACATCTTTACACAGAGTACATGACAGACAGAGAAGCAGTCCTACTGAAAGCAGCCCTACAAATAAGTCTAGTAATCACAGCCTTCAAAACCACATTCACAATACAAGGGGGTCACCATTCTATCAACCCATACATGAAAAATCTACCACCAGTGGTGAGAAGATATCTACACATAGTGAACACCAAGTATCTGGAGCAAGAGTGTACATGTAAAAATCATGTACAATGTGACATTAACCCTATACCCCTAACAACAGAGGTAATGTTCCCATCCTACCAACATTACCTTTACAGGTTTAACCTCTATGGGGGAATTTCCAATGAGTCAAGTTTCCTGAAAGACTATGGGAAACTCATCCAAATGATGATTTTGGCTAGAGTGAATGGTTACTATAGTCCATTTTTTCCTTCTACCCTTGGACAGGAAGAAGATCAAGCTGGGACTGGGCATTCATTCAATCTGGCAGAAGAAAACTACTTCAGACATAGATTAAAAACACTTTACCCTAAGATTAATGAAGAGGGCATCCAATCAGCTATTGGCTTCCTGGAACAGCAGAAGTTGGTAAACTGTCCTTGTTCCATTCACACAGAAAAGAGAGGGTATGAGTGGATTGTCTTCAGAAGGCAGCCAGACAGGAAAATGGTTCCCACAGATGAGGAGAGTGGAGAGTCTTCCACTACAGAATCCCTATCAGATCAGTCAGATGATGATGTATTCTACAATGCAGAAACAGAGAATGCACCAACTGATCAAGGAGCTGATTGCCCAAAACCAACTACTCCAGATGAGAGAATATTGGAACAGAAGACTTCTTTTCCTGAAGTATCTGAAGGATACCAATCAAAGGCACAACCCCAGATGTCAGATCAACCGCGTGATTCATCCCTTCATTCCAGGGAGGAAAAAGGTATATCCACCAAAAACCTTCAAGATAGACAGATCAAGAAAACTAAGAAGGAAAAGAAAGCTAGAAAAACTCATAGAAGAGAAGCTGCAAGAACAGAAGAAAACTCAATGCTAATTGATGATGAGGAACCAGATGAAGACAGGATCATAAAGAAGAGGAAAGGGTTCTCCTACTACCCTCTATACACCTACAAAAGAAAACTGGACAAAGCCTTCTACTTCAAATACTTCAAACCTTATTCCCATGATTACAGGAGGCTAAGGATGGAAGAAGAGTGCACCTGCTCAGAAACAGAACCTCACAACACTAACTGTGAGTGGTATGATCCTGACACCATCTTCATTCTAGATGTTATGAATGATGTATCAGCTAGTGAAGAGTCAGCCCTTGAGCAAATCTATGACCTTTACATGGGGTCACTAAATTCTTCTCACCCCATCAAAGAAAAGTGTGGATGTGGAACAGCAGCTGAAATTGCATACATGGGCCATCTCACCAGTTGTGAAGATTTCCAATATATTCATGAGAGGGAATCCTATGAAGTCCTTCTTGCCAAACTGAAGAAGAAGAAGAGAGTATCCTTTCCAGGATGTCCCTTTGGGAAGAGAAAAAGGCCAAGGCTGCAATCACCAAAGTACAAGGCCAAAGAAGATGAAAAAGAAGAAAAACCTGGAAAACCTGAGAAGTCTGAAAAACCCTCTGATGCAACCAATACAGTCCTTCCTACTGAGACCCATACATCTAACCCACCTACTACCCCACCTAAATCTTCCTTGAGCAAAGTGGCAAAAGGTAAAAATGGAAAAGATGGTTTTGTTTGTTCACATGATGCAAATGGTGATTCTCATGGTGAAACAAATGGTGACAAGAAAAGTGAACCAGAAGGACAGGCAATTGATGACATGCCCCCTCTGGAGGATGAGACTGAAGTCTGAAGACTGGAGTCTGAAGTAGAGATGCCAAAGATGTCAAAGATGTCTTCAAAGAATATCATCAAAATGTACCTATAAGGTCTGAAAAACTGTATTTTAACCTATATAATCCGCTTATATAATCCCTTAAAATATCCTTTAAATATGCTAAAATTAATTCCAAACTATATCTTAAGTTTTGATCCAACACCCTGAAAATTTGAAATCATGGTATTTTGATTCAACACCCTGATTTACCTATGCACCTTGACAGGTATTTAGTAAGAAAATGATTGCTAGTATATGTTAAGTTTGAGAATTTTGCTTCCATACCCTGACTTAATTTAATTAGCTCTGACAGGCAATATGGGTATGCCAGGAAAAGTTTGCAAAACTTGACAAAGTTTTATTTTTCTCAAAGAAAATTTTGGTGATTTTAATAAATATTATCAGTAACTTCTTTACTAGTTACTCTAACCTTTTAATTTTAGCATATTCTTGTAGGGAAAGTTAAGACTTTATGTTAACCCAAGTTTTAAGATATTTAGAGGACTTGTGCTTTTATTGTATATTTTTGTGATTTCACTAAAATTATTTTGGATCTCAGTACTGTACTGTACTGTAATTATTCAATTAGAAGGGTTAGAAAGAAAACCAGACACATAATCATTTTATTATGATTCAATTACCAGTTTATTACCTTAGATGAGATTAAACAAAAATACTAAGCAAAACCATACAAAAAACATTCAAAATATACCAGATAAGAAATTCAGCAAAGTTTACCACTAAAATGCATTTAAACAGTATTATATAAGAAAATTATGTACAGTGATCCAATATAATGTTGAAATGAAAACTATTTACATTCAGTTTGTTTAATTTAATACCTTGTGTGAAACTCTTGGATTTTTTCACCAAAATCCCTCCACAGGACATATTGCATTCTATCCCCAAAATCAACTGTATCATTTACATTGTAAATGTGTATGAAGGTTCTTAATTCTAATGGATTGTTAGCCATGTATAAATCTACTCTCACTACAAGGTTGTAGAGATCCTGTGCCTCTACCAGCTGACAAGTCACAAGAAATTGGTTGACCCTCTGGTCACACTTTATTTTGTTGTGAAGGAGGGTTATAAAATGGGCAATTTGAGGACTCTTATGTAATTTAGGTAGGGTTGACACCCTGTTAGTTAAATAAATCCATGGTCCTAGGTGCACTAATGAAGATCTATGCTTTAAACATAAACTGTGGGTTAAGTAGAATTTTGCAAAGGACTTGTCTGATCTCTCTGGTATAACACAATGATCTCCACAGGGCTCAAAGGGATATTCATCCCAAGTAAGATTGTGAATGTTTGTTGGTTGTGGAAAAACAAATACCCCATGTAATTTTGTGGGCAATTTGCCCCTGTTGATTAAATTACCCACCAACAATTTTGTTTCTGCCTCTCCTTCTAGGTCTGAATCAGAGTCAGAATTTGACATGTCAAACATGTCACAATCTTTCCTTGAGATAACCTCATCAGTGTTAGTAGCAGGAGTTATTTCTTCAGTGTCTGAACTATCAGACTCTACTATTATGGGACTCATGCTAGGTGAATAGTCAGGGGAGGTTGGAGAGTAAATTGGTGAAGCTGGAATGTAATCTGAGGGCACATGCAAGTTGTTAGGGATATTAATGGGTGAAATAGACATGCTCCTTGGGGTTAACAATTCATTTCTCATTTCTGCAAGATCCCCTGGGAGTGATATATTCTCCCAATCTAAATCATCACAGTCACTGTTTTCTGCACTTAATAAAGACTCTAAGTCATACTCAGAGTCTGAGTCAATGTTTCCATCCATGGATTCTGAATCACTGTTAGATGGGGCAGGAATGTGTACCCTGCCTCCTCTCCTTTTGATTTCTGGATCCCACAGGCTCCATGCTTGTCTGGGGACCCTTTCTCCCAGCTGGACTTCCTCAAGGGCTGGAAACTCACATAACTGTACCCTACACTGAAAAGTGTCTCTCTCCAGGCCCCTGTAATAAAACATTATGATTTTGAATTATATATTCATGGTATTAGTTTTTAGCAAACTGTAAATGTATTGTACAGTATTAGCCTTACATTATGATGTCTGAAATTCTGAAACAGAAAATAAATGCTAAAAGGTATACTTACTTGGGTACACTGATAGTGTTGACCCCAAACCTTGCCATTTGCATGGCACTCATGTTGGCTGATAATCTCAGGATTGTAGACATCTAATTTATGATTAAGGCAAATACATTTTATGTTCCATGTTAAATGTTCATATCTTTAATAAATATAATCTGCACTTATATAAACCTGAAAGAAAATGTTAACATATTATACTCTTTGTATGTAAAGGATACATTGTAGATAACTTGCAGTTTCTGATAAACAGAAGTAAAGTTGTCTAGTGGTTGGTAGTAGCTGAAGCTGAAGTAGCTGATGCTGTAGCCAAGGCTGATTGTCCAAGAGTGAACAATGTGCACTGTCCCAGACAGTTTAAATAAACTTGACAACCTACCCTGGAGAAAACACTGTCTCCAACATTATCATAACCAATTTGGCCAAAAATGATTAGATTAGGGAGTTTGGGGTACAAACCAATAAAATTATGACATTTATGATGAATAATGGACTTGTTTACCAAATTCTTCACAATTTGTGAATTATATGAATTTTGTGAGAAAATATTCTTTTCTCAATTATATAAACATGTATATGGACCCAATGTATGCTTATTCTTATATATTTTATTTTCCAAAGGCAAATCCATTTTATTTTGTAATTCACAAATGTTTGGTTAAATTTGCTATGGGACATTTGTTCATTAATACATTTGCTAAATTTTGACAATTTTTCTCTTTTAATTATGCCAAATGGACTTGCGTTTGTTAACTTTAAGTTTATTATTGTAATTGAGGATTATACTAGTCATATATACAGTTTTCTAT
>JBCAUG010559838.1:0-14648 GCA_038406175.1 Haplosyllis leylae | reverse complement strand
TCCTTAAACTGAAGTTGGATCATTTCCAGAATCAATAGAGCATGACTTTATAAGAGTCTGAAAATCTGAGAATAACATGGATCTCTGTGGCTGAGTGGTTAAGGCAGTTAGGAATCCAAGAAATGGCTGCTGTTTGGAGTTCAAATCCCACCAGAGGCAATTTTATTTTTGTTGAAACTTTTTAAAAGCAATGTCAATTTTGTACAGAAATGTCACTTTTGTGTTGAAAACGAAAAACCTGTATGTGTGTCATGCAACTCGTACGCGGCTTTGTGATGGAGAATTATGAACAAACCTAAGACATTGGTGAATAATCTTGAAGAGCAAGTATTTTGTAATTTCTTTTTTTCCACCAGCTTCTCTATCTGAATTGTGCAACAAACGTACTTATTTGACTTTAAAAACATAGATTTTTGCAATTTGTCAAAGAAATATTTTATGATAAGGAATGCATCAGTGTAGTTTACCTCTTCTAAATGTCTACGGCAGTTATTATGATGCTGCTGTACAAACTTTTCTTGAACGTCAACTTGGCCCCTTTGCTCCAATGCGACCATCAACCGACGATCGGTCCCTATCATATCCATCCTACCATCCATCTCATCATCATTCACTTCCTTCAGAGAATTAGCCTTTACTTCTAACGTGATTTCCAAGGATTCCTGTCATATCATGAAAGGTCATATTTGAGGACGTTAAGATAAATCAATGGAAATTCCACAATGCACATCGCACTCGCATTTTTAGATTAGAACGCAGCAATGCACCCAAAAACTAGTTTTCAAATGTTTCCTTGGTGCACCACTTCTAATCTAGCGAAAAAGACATGAGGTTACACTGCTGATCTTGTGAAGCGGAACGAAAAATGTGGACTGGAAAATGTAATTAAACCAGGGATTTAATCGATTTTCTGCAGTTTCCTAATTTTTGTTCAGAATAACTTTGTCGTTAATAACAATATTTAAAAGAACACTCTTGCTGATTTTTATTCTTTCTGCAATAGATAAAAACTAATGTGCATTCAACTGTTTGCAAAAATTTTTTACAATATTGATTATCTCTATGAAGTTTGACACTGGCATCAAAGTTCTCTCCAGTTAAAATAGATTTAGTTGCATTTGCTGGAGGGTGATTATGATTACCTGGAGTCTCTGTATATTTGTCGAAACTCTGTTGAGAGTGTGCAATGAAATTGATGAATGGGTCTCCGTTCCATGCTGATCCTCTCTAGCCAAAGAATCCACAAGACATATGAGGTTGTCCAACCAGCCAGGAAGATCCCTATCACAAAACACAAAATTAATTCCTAGGTGCTTCACATAAAAACAGACATAAAATTGAGGATATGAAGATAAAATTAATTCTCATTTTTGGAAAAATGGACCTACCTGTGACCTTCATCCACATCTGACGAATGCAATCCCTCTGCCATTAGGCGGGTATGTTTTTACTCAAATTCCAGAGATGTCCAGGACCCTGCAGAATACACTGACAGACAAATTTTCGTTTCTGTGATATTTGTTTAAAATTAAAGAAATATCTGAAATGTTTTAAATTATCGACATTGAAGGTAATAAATCACATAAAAAATATTATTATCTCTCAGTTTAAAAGCTATCCAGTCAAAACACATGAAAACAAAACTGGCATTTCTGAAATAAAATCTGGTATAGAGTTTCCGATGTTTTCAATAGGTAAAATAAAAATAAAATAAATGCATTTATTTCAGAAAAGGCTCACTTGTGAACTATGAAAGATTTCTTACCTTTACAAAATCATTTTGTCACAGATATCTTCATTTGAACTTCTTGATAACAAGTAAATGTTTAGCTTAAATTGGCGGTAACTGTTCGAGATAGCATACGATGACACTTATCTTTTATTGAAAATAACTATAACTATTGATTCTTTTTACTCGTGCGCAAAAAGTGCTGCCCCACAAAGTGTACATATAAGTACTGAAGTAGTTTGCAAAGCTAATTCAGTGTTCTAATTTAACTGTACCTTTATCTTTAAAGCCTGAGTTAACGCAAGTGTCTTTTTATTGTTATCATTAACAACGTCTCTTGTTCCACAAGTCGACTGATAGCTCTGGAGTCTAAGGTGAGTAAATTTATAAGACATTACATTTACAGTGAAAGTAAATTTGTTAAATCTTTTCTTCAAATTATGTTTAATCTTAGCGATGGCTGTGATAGTATTGCAAGATGATGACCTGTCAAAGACTTTGAATGAACTAAAGTCAACAAAAGGAATCAAAGAGGAATATACTGAAATAATGCCTTGTCTGAATTTTGAAGAATATCTTGCTACTGCACCAATGTCAATTTGTATGATTGGTGAGTCATTTATACAAAGATTTTAGGGGTAACAGAATAACATACAGACGTGATTTTATTGCCTTCATTCATTTACATTTCATCTCTGAATGTTATTGATTTCTACAGTACTATCGTCATCTCTTAAGTCATTCACATTTGCTTTCAAATTTAATTGCTGAAAGTTGCACAAGCAATGTTTACAAATGACGTAATCACCAATTGAATAGATGTAGCATACGAAACAAATTACATTTTTGTCCTTTCATGAAGGTGAATTGATGTTGATTTCAAGCAAAACGGACTTTAATCTATCTAAGAACCCACCAGAAGGTGGGTTTAAGCATCTTCAGTACCCAAAATCCTTCAGAGCATGCTTAGTTCAGGTAAGTAGGTACATTCGTTCACACCCTTCCTTCAAGGTGTGGATATTTTTGGAATTAAAGCATAGTTTGTGCTCTCGGTGATGTATCTCTTTGATGTATCATCACATTCGAAAATGTTTTGCTTGTAGGTAGCAAATGAGGGATACGAGGCTTTTAACAGAGCGCACACCAACATGGATAAGATTCGGTTGCAAACCCTTCAAACTCCCAGTCAACTGAAAAGTGCTCTTGAGACTTTGTCTGAGGTGAGTGAAATACACAATTTTTAACATTGGAACAAAAACGACAGATTTTACCCAGTCTGTAATTATCTTTACTACCTTAGGGCTCCAGCGAAGATATACGGGACATTTTACCAATAGAACTTCGAGCCATGAAAATGTCGGTCGAGGATTGTGCAAATTATGCCAAAGAATCAGAGAATTCGTTCGAAAAGGCAAGAAGTTTGATGTTACATAATACGAAAAAGAAGGCTGGGATTCATGTGGCATTACTACTGATAAAAAATTAGTTGTCAATTATATGCATGGACAGTAAAATCTATTTTCCAAAAACACAACAATGTATTGGACAACAAATCCCATTCATCAAGAGACGTCCAATGGCTTATGCACACTGCACAGGAATGGGACTGGGACAGGAGCAAAGAACAGGACCAGCACAATATGAGACAATGAGCTAGGTTTCTTTCCCTGTCTCAGACCAGTGTGAACATTTCTGTAAAACATATTAGTACCCATGCGGGGTTTTCACGATACCCGTTTCTGTCAGATTACCTGACAGATCTCTACACAGGGAAGAGCAAAAAACATTCGTCCAAAATTGCCCCCATTTGGGATTGATTGCTCCTGGTCCTGTACCCTGCACCCATCCCAGTCCCGTTCCCGGGCAGTTTGAATAAGCCATTAATTGGAAAAGGGCATTTCTGGTATTGATTAACTATCAACAAATTGCAAATACTGACTGCAAATGATGAGAAACAAGAAAGCTGCCAAGTATTTAGTAATTTCATCATCACATGCAAATGCGACTAAAAACGTTTGAGTATTGTAGCAGCATGTTAAATTATTACAGAATATTGGTGGTAAAAAATTCTTAAAATTTGAATTTCTCCTGATGGGTTTTTGTTGCAGGTTTTGGAAGTGACCGGGGAACTATTGGAATGCTGTGTCAGCACAGAAATCCATCATGAAAATAAACTAAGAAAGACAGGTACATCCAAAAATAGCTACCATTAATATATTGATCGCTTCACGATTAAATAAAAGATAAAGTACAATTCAGCCATAACAAAAAATTGGTCAAAACTTGTATAGTCAAATTTTAAACGTTTTTGTTGTGTACTTTTTATGAATTTTAGAAGAAAAGTTAAAAAGCAAAGAAAAGGAAATCGAGGATATAAAATCAAGAGTAGAGTATTACGAGAAGATTCAGAGGGAAATCAAGACTGACGTTGAGAAAGCTGAGGAGGATTATCGACAAACTCTGGATAAATTCCTACGAATTTGGGATTTCACAGGCATGCAGGTAGTTTACAATACCAGTCATTAAAGTGGAAGTTTTACAACCTACTTTTTAATCATTTTGCATGAATTTGTAAAACTATTACAAGCTTAAAGTAGAATTTTTAGCGTGAGGAGAACATCTTCAACTCATTCTCTGGAGTAGTTAACTCCCTTTCCATGGCTTATTTAATTCCTACACACCACACTGTCATTTTGTCATTCTTGGGGGAGGGGTGTGAAGCCAATTTCTACCAACACATTAAGGTGAACAAAGTCACCAGCAGAAATGCTCTAGGCTCATTGCGACTAACAATATTCAACGAAATTGCTACAAAAATGGTGCTTTGTTTTCAAGTTGAAGAACATTCTGAATGTGTTGTTTAAATTCTGTAATGTCTATAAGAAAATTTATGTGAGTACTAATGGTAATGACTCAATGTATTTAGGTTTTTTTGTCAAAATTGAACTAATAAATAACACGGTGTAGATGCTGCAGAAAATGATGTAAGTGAGGATGTTTGTGGATAATCTGGGCTATTATGAGCAAACATGAGGACAACAGAAAGAATTATGCATTCAAACAAGTTTCACCCCCTGATTCTGCAATAGTCTACACAACACTCACATATTACAAACAGATCCTAAAATAACTTTAAAACATGGTTTTGTAGCATCCTATCAGAGGTACCGTTCTTGACGTTTTGGAAAAATTTGATTCAAAATCAGAAAATAAACAAGGAAAAGAGTCGACAAAAACTGATAGAAAAGATGAACAAGGAAAGCAAGTCTGTGAGCCAGACGATGAAGTGATAACACTTCAGCAATTTACTCCCAAAATACAATTACAGGTATGTTACACATCATACAATATTTTAATCCAGAAATCAATTTAAAGTAAGCATATGATGCAACAATAATAATAATAACAATAATATCATTAGATACAAAATGAGCAACAAAGTAAGACCTTGACACGGTAAATTTAAATGTTAGCACAATATAAATTGTACTGCTTTCTTACATAGCAAAAAAGTTACAGACATAAATATATTTGTTACATTTGACAGATTAAATACCTTACTTCCCTTGTAAATAAGGAAGAGAAAAAGTTTAAAACAAGTCAGTTCAACGATGAGACAAAGAAAGAAATAGCATATCATGAAGAAGAGTTCAAAGCACACAGGAAAAATCTATCAACTTACTACAAAGACACTACAAGAAAACTTTGTTCATTTTTTGATGGCTGTGCTAAAATTTGCTCAGAACTAAGCGTTCATGTGGGATCGCTGAATTTGGATGATGAGCTGATGAAAGATCTAGCAGATAGAATAACTGACCCTGATGCAAGAGTTATGAGTGTAGCAAGCGAACTCAATGACCAAATGAAGAGCGCACCACTTCAGCATCCATATACATTACTGGTAAGAGCAAACCTCGTTGATTGAATCAGTAATATAAGGCAACTCGACACCTTCCTCATTGTTTGATTAGCATCAAAATACAAAATACATCATAGACAATATCTTTCTTGAAGAAAAAAACTCAATACCAGGCGAAAGCAACTGGAGAAAAATCAACAGAAGAATTAGCTAACAAAAATGACCAAAGAAAATTGACCCAGACAAGTAAAACAATGGAGAACACACACCAGAGTTACAATCAAGGTTTGTGTGAAGAAAGGGTAATGCAAACACTGTGACCTATAACACCGAATAGGAACATCATTAATTTCTGCCTTTTTCCAAGAGATCAGGAAGTTCTGACATCCTACAGTGGTGGCCGTAACAAATTCTATTTTTGATCATAAATAGATCTAAATAACCAAAACATTTATTTAAACAATAATATTGCACAAACTATATTTCACATAAAGGACATCTGAGCTACATTTGAATTTTTCTAGCATATCCAGGGATGGCTCTGATATTCACAGATTCCCTGCTTGCCATGTAGTGAGGGCACACTTCCTGTTGGAAAATCATGGAAGATCAGAGTTATCCCTAGGTATGCTAGAAAAATTTAAATGTAGCTCAGATGTCCTTTATATGAAATATAATTGTGTAATATTATTTTTAGATAAATGTTTTGGTTATTTATTTATGATTGAAAATATAATTTCACATATACCACCATTATAAAAGCATGTCAGAACTCTCTGATCTCCTTGAAAAAGGCAGAAATTACTGATGTTCCTATAGGGTGTGTAAGTTTGTTCTTAAAAGTAAATAATAAATTTGAAAAGATTGGAATATTTTTGATACTGTACCATTTAATTAATTTTTTGAGCACATTAATTAGATCACAAACAAAGTTAAAATGTTATTGGCTCATTGCCATGAACAACACTTGAACCAACTGTGTCACAGAAAAATAACTTTGGTAGTGTCTACAATTGTAGCCTGTAACAGAGCGAAGGATTCCAGAAAGCATTTGAGAGAATTTTTAGCTGAAACCGAAACCCTTCATATGAAGAAAGTGAATTTCGAAGAAACAAAGGATATTTTGAGAAAGGGAATTTCTCATTTTCATGAAATCAGAAACCAATGGTCCAAGATGGTTACATTCTTCCAGATGACGAGAAACATAATCGATGTTGCTCTTCATAATTCTACACAAAAATTTACTGAACGAGTGGAGGAATCCCAAAGAAGATTCAAGAATTTGGCAGGGTGAGAATAAATTTGTTCAAAGGAAGAAAAAAATGTTATTAAAAGTGATTTCTCCAAGGAGCCTGGCACATAATATGAATGTTTTTATTTTATTTTTAAAGTGTTCTTCCACATTTTTGAAAAAATTCTTGTGAAAACCGAAATATACGTGTGTAATAAGAAACTGTCGTTTTTCCACAGGTGCACCATTACTGATTTTAATAGGGACAGGCTTTGGCAACAGACTTCCCAAGCTGCAAAGGTAGCATATCTTCTGAACATGGTTTCCACAAGCTACGTTCAGGTCTCTCAAGATCATATTATGACTTACATTGCAGGTAACACTTTTAAATTGTCTTATTTATGTAACTGAGTACACTATGTTGGCTAGTTTCTGCTTGTTTTGCAATTTATTCCATAGGTCTTGGTCAACTCATATGCTACAGGCTTCCAGATGATGAGGATAAAATAAAACTCAAAATGGATTATCTAACTCAAGATTTCGATAAGGTTCAAGGCATAATTATTAAAAAAGTGAAACAAAGCAAAGATGAGTTTGATCAAACGGTAAGAACGATAATGTTTCTCATCTACATATTAGGGTTAAAATATGAGGAATGTGGCTTGACGGATATTTCAAAATTAGACTATTCCAAAATGAGAAACTTTTGAAGCATGTCGGAGAAAACTTAAATCTCACAACCGTACTTAATATAAGCCAATTGTCAGATAGAACGCGAGAATTAAAGCCTTCAAAATTACAGCTGAAAAAGTTGTATTAACAGGCAAAGGCTAAGTAAATTTACTTTTGTAATGTGTATGTTTTTCTTCTCACTGTTGACTTTCTGCACACCCAATTTCTTGCTGCACAAAAGAACAGGGAATTAATTATTAAAAACTATACTTCACAATTCTAGCACACCGGTCGAAATCTTATTCTTTGCATGCAGAAAGTTGTGGAACAATGAAAACACCTAAAAAAACTTCTTTTTCTAAAAATGAATTTTTCAGTGGAAGAGTGAGGAAGATCCAAGCCACAGTTTTAAGAATTAAGTTGAGCAATTCTTCACTTATGATGATGTTTTACAGATTGAGGATAAAATGAAAAAGTTAACTAAGGCCTTTCCTACAACCTCCGACATGAAAAGGATTCAGAAGGCTACAAAGCAGGATATAGTGCAGACACAGGAGACCCTTGTTGTTCCTGCACTTCCACTTAATTGATGTTGCCTGGTAAATTTGTCAGATACAGACTTAACGTTTCAAGTGTACCTATTTAATGGATAAATTTGTAGCACTGGTATTGTCAGTGAAAATTTTATAAAATTTCTTAAAAGATTAATTATAAAATACCTGTTGTTTGGTGTTATTGCATTTTTAATAATTCCCAACTGACACATGCAATGGAATCAGTTTTTATTTATTGAATTTACCACGTTATAAAATAAATTTACTGGATTTAAATATTAATCAGTTCAGCCTAACATGAAAACAATTTATATCATAGGAAGTTATCAGATAAATGAAGTTAGAAAGTTCAAATTTACATGTGCTAAAAATATTATGTTTGGAAGTTTCTAGAATACCTGACCAATTTGTCTACTTTATCAACTTTATTATTACAATGTTTCACCCTCGGAATTGATGTGATGTCATTTGTCTCAAACGGTGTGTGGTGTTCAAAGGCATCCAATGACTGACATGTAGATTACTTATTTAAATATATGCAATAAACAAATAAATAAAATAAAGTCTGGCATACATAACCTTGGTGTACCTTTTGGACCTCCATTGTCAGTGGTGGATCCAGGATTTTGACGGAACAGGTAGGGCGGGTTCACATCCCTTTTGCCCCCCTCCATATCCGCCAATGCAAAGTTTTTCTTTCTCTTTGAAATATTTCTTGATCTGTACAATGATAGCTTTATGATTCTTAATTAGTTTCTAAAATTTATCAGGAAATAGGGTTCATTTTTCAAGAATATTTTAAATTTGCCACCTGATTTCCAGAATGTAGTCACTATTGCCCCAAACACTGAAAAAATGAAAAACCCAGCTAAAAGAGGTTTTACTCCATTTTATTTGCAAATACTACTTTCAATAATTATTATAAGTTTCAAATCAAAGTGATTTGGAATTTGAAGTTCTATGCTAAATTTGATTTAGTTCATGCATCATTTAGTTCATATTTCAACTTAATTCAAAAGAAAACCTTGCCAATGAATGACTTCAAATTAACCATGCCCAACCTGCATTTCTCAACCTGTCACATGAATTCCTAAATTTAAATGTGTTATTAGCCCTTTTAAAGTATCCAATTCCATCCATTTCTTAAAATAAAACACAACTTCTGAATATATTGAATATATTTATTTTGTCGAATGTAATGCCTTGAGATTATATCTTTTTAGGAAGAAACATCTTGCATTAAGCAAGTAATTATCTATATCTTTTTGGAAAGTTTAGTATTCTTAGTTTGACAAGTGAGTTTAGCTAAATGAAGAAGGTAGAATAGGAAAATTCTAACTAACTCTTAGAAACACAGGCGAGCCTCAATTATAGCAGAACGATTAAAATGTCAGCAACTTCTATTTTTTTACTTCTTTTGTAGTGTGTTTCAATATGTGTCAATAAATCTGCCAAGATCATCAGCAATAATAGCAAAGCCCTGAAGACCATTCTCTTGCCCAAAGATCCACTCTATTGTTTCTGGAAACCATCTCATTGGTGTCATTGCAATGTGAGATAAATCATGATGGACAGAAGGATAGCATGAAGCTAATACTCTATCTACCATAATGTTCCCTTCCATTGTTAGAGGCACATATGCTCCTGAAAGTCATATGAAAATATTTTCTGATGTGTTAAAGATAATGATATTTTTTGTTTTGTCAATTAACAGTTAATACATTTGAATTAATGAACCTCACATATTCACTTTAACAAGGCCACATAAAAATGTGTTTAGCCCTGATGAAGCAGCATAAAACTTGTTTATTTGTTGAACTGAATTGAAAATATTCAAACAAATATTGATGTGAAAGTAAGAATATGGTATTAAGATCATTGTTGAGCAGCAGGCTCACAACCTCATAACAGCAAGTCACTGCAAGTGGGTACAACACACATACCTTGCAATTTGTAGTTGGAAACATTGATCACTTGTGTAGGGGTCAATTCATTACTAAAACCTTCAACTAAAACGTCATCTCCAATTAATACCTGATCTGAATATCTGAAAGAGACAGAATATGATAATGCAGCATATTTGTTCATGCCCATTAAAACTTAGATGAATCAATTAAATTTCATCATGTTCAATTTTACAATTATTTTTAGGCTTAAGGAGAATTATCTTACATTGGATGAAATCTATCTGCACCATATTTTCTTGCAAACATTTGATGATTTCCAGATATTCTGATTGTTTTGTTTACAGCAGTTGTTATTGACTTGTACATGCTGATCATGGCAGATTGTTTCTTCAAAAATGTTCTTACTTCACTATACATCATTCTGCCACTTGATGAAACTACAATTTAATGCTTTGTAAAGAATATATCTGATATTTATTTCAACAGTTTTGAACAACTGTAAGAAAAGCATATTTATTTCTACAGTTTTGAACAACTCTAAGAAAAGCACAATTTTGACACAGTATACTGAATAACAACAGGTTTGATAATTTCAATGTGTATCTATTTGAAGAAAAGAAATGAAACTGTTTGATATTTTTACCTGCTTGCACTTGGTCTCCTATTTTCAGCTCAGACATTGCTACTGACTTCCCATTGTGAAGACTGACTACTGCTGATCCTGGGAAGCAAGGTGGTGGTGGAAAACAGTCCCCTGTGGTTTCTTCATCATCATCTATACACCTGCCATTACTGCAGCCACAGGGACAGCAATTAGATCGATCACGTGTGTCAATACAATAACATCTATTGTTTTTATCTTCTGTACAACGATAGCTCTAAAATCCTTACAATAAGTTCAATGCATTGGGGGGATTTTCCCCGCACGGGAGATTTTTTGAAAATGCTACCAAGGTTTATTTCAGTGCCAGTGAGGGATATCTCCAGAACAGGACGTATCGGTGAGTCTATTGTAGTGTGAGACAGGTTCCCACTGCATCATGTAAAAAGACCTTTCCTCCTGTACAGACATACACAACTGAAAACATTACCTTCCCCACAACCTTCGAACGCAGGCGGTGAAAATATAATACTTACAGTGGGACGATAAACGTAAACTTCAAGTTCTTCATCTAAAGAAACAAAAACAGGTTTCATAGCAGGTTAAAATATGTGCAAAAAAATTTGGTATCTTCATGTGCGGGTAAGTATTAATTCCAGTAAAAGTCAAGGCCAAATAAATATATCAAATATCATATTTGACCTAACCTTTATTTCAGTGCGGTTTTATTTCACTGAAGCATGTTAACAAGGCCAAGGTGATATCAAGGTCAAGGTCAAGGTTAGAGTCATTCAATGTTAATGTTTTTGTCATTTTATGTACTGGGGGGATGGACAACTCTGATTTAGACGACAATTTTGCTTTAATGCATGTAGAAATATCATCTGGAAGATGACGTAGTTCTTTGGGACTGCACCGTCCCATTTACGGTGCAACCATTCGCATACACATCTTGCACATCTAAGTTGAGAGCCTCACAAGGATCCAACCAGACGAATGACCAATGGCATCAGTTGTAGCCAGAGCCAATCAGCTTAACGTACCCTAAGTACTTAAGCTGATGCAAACATGACCTCGAGGAAGCTAGCCTGATCTAGAGCTGACCTGAGAGTCGATCTTCGGGACCCGTTTGATAGTACAACAAGTTATGATCATTGAACAAGGTTAACACACCACTCAATGTATCAAGCTTAAGTACCAAGAGCAGCTTAGAAGATTGTAATATTCAGCAATAAACCTTATCAACTCTACATACATCTTGCTTGTGTGTGACTGGATGTAAGCCCTTCCTCAGAGGATCCTAGGTACCGGAGGTCTAGGAGGTTGGCCTGAGACATATATTAACTCAGCCGTACCTGAGTACTACGCCATTCTACCACAACTAAAAGACCTCGCAATCTGACACTTTGTCCATGACGGGAACATTACCATTAGTGTCATCATCAGAGTCACTGGATGTTTCTTCCCTTAGTGGCTTTTTTAGCTCGATCGGATGTGATACGGAAGGTTTGATGGATCTTTGAGTCTGTGCTGCAATTCTTGCTGCTGATGGACCTCTTAGATCACTTTTCTTGGGTTTTTTTCCTTTTTGGACTCCCTGGAATTTCAGCAGTAAGGATGTCCATGTTGTAGTTAATGCTGGATCTGGTTGATCTGATGGGTCTTGTATGACATGAAGCAGGTTTACATTTTCTCAACATGTATCCTGTTTTAACTTCAGTATCTGTAATGTCTTGAGCAACCACTATATCTTTCACAGCATTGTCTTCTATTTCATCAGAAGTGGTGTCACCGACATCCTCTAAGCTTGAATAAGGATCGATGTCCATCCATCTATCTTTGGCAGGTCTCTTCTTGTTCAAGATATCAATGTCATTTTGACTCAGTTTACGAACTGGCACTGTATATTTCCGGTAATTAAGTTGTTTCATCCAGTACTCGGTTGCCAATACATCCAGTGGTTTCTTAGACACCACGATATGAGGTGGAGACAACCTTTGTAATTCCATCATAAAATGCCTTATCCTTGCTCTCCATGGTAACTCCATACTGTATGGATAGACCATTGATACATGTTGAGATAGGGTGTCAGCACACTTAAGCAATAAGGATTCCCTAGCTGGTGTAGACTTCAGTAATTGGTCGACGCATAGTTCCTTTAGTGAAGAAAGTCTATTTACCGATGGGTAATCGTTTCTACCTTTAACAGTCACTGTGTCATTTTGATGCTTGTTTCCACCTTTAGATGTCGGTGTGCCGTTTCCACCTTTAACAGTCAATGGGTCCATTTGATGATCGTTTCCACCTTTAGGTGTAGATGTGTCAACACTATGACTGGAACCGTTTAGCACATTAGTGTCTTCATCATTTTCAGTGTTGATGTTGGGGTCCGAGTTTCTAATGTGCTGTTCATTCACTGGAGTACTGTCCCCACTTACTATGTTTCCATCCTTAGTGGTGGAATTGTCCGGTATCTGGTTTTCTAGAATGATAGTTTCATTGTCATCATCTGTTAACAAGCCTTGTATTGATTCCACTGCAGGTACGGTTTCAGCATAATCACTGGTGCAGCAGTCATCATGTTCAAGGTCAGGCATGCTCAAGTGTATACTCTCATCTTCTTCAACGTTCAAGTAAGCCTGAAGTAATGCCAATGAGGGGTCAGGTGCTGGTTCGTCTTCTTTGTTTGAAGCGCTCCATTCAGGAAATTCGGGTGGACTTTTCTCTATGCATTTAGTCAATAAATAACCATACTGTTCTTTTAGCTTTAGTTCACCAAATATGCCTGGGCGTAAGTATACGAGATGCACATCTCATGCATCTATCAGCTCTGCCAATGTCATCGGGTTTAGTGGATCCAGTATGGCCCAGTTTCGGTATCTACCTATCACAAATGCATGACAGTGGAATATACGGCAAAGGGTGAACAATAGTAACTCATCACCATAATATTGATCACTTTGAAGAGTGGTAATCCATTCTGTAACACTCCATTCTCTGTGTGCAGAAAAGATCTGCCCTACACTATCATATACATGCGATCCACACTGTAGACATTCTAGAGTGTCACTACGTACACTGTCTGAGTCTTCTCCACTGTACTTGCCAAATATTTCATAAAGGTGTGAGTTATTTACCTTGCCATTTTTCATGCAGTTTCTATGGTCCAGTTTGAACATATGTCCCATTTCACTCCACTGAAAGAGTCTGACAGGTACAAAGTCATCCTTTGTTAAACATGGTATACATTCCCTGTAGTTATAAGGTGATACAAGGCTTAAAAGTTCAGTGGCAATACTGGTGATGGCCATCTTTGATGGTTTTCTCCATGGTCACGTTTTTGGTGGGAAAAGTAGGACACACATATATTGATGATGAGGCTCACTGTGAGATAGTAACGATGAAGCATGTCAGTTCTAATTTGCCTGTTTCAAACTTTAACGTGTTAACTTGAAACCTGCATGTTTCAAACTTTAACGTATTAACAATACCCACAAATTCATCAAGTTTGTGTCTTCCTTTACAGATGATAGATAAATGCTGTAACGTTTCAGCCTTTAAGCACACAGATGCAGATAGTGTGTTTCTGATTTTAATGTACATGCTATATATGTTTCAAACTTTAAGGTACATTCATGATTACAAGTAATAGCTTGATTTGTAATGTTTCAACCTTTAAGTGCACAGATGCAGACAGTGTGTTTCTTACTTTAATGCACATATTCTTGATTTTCAGAGACATTCATCATATTTTACGTTCATTCTGTATAATTCGATAATATCAATTTTTTACAGGTTTCGACAAAGCATTGTAAAGTTGGTTTTTCTCTTGTTTCTATATTTAATGGCTCAAAGGCTTCTGTACCTTTATAAATAATACAATTTTTGTAATGGTTGTTCATAGCTTTTGGTTTGTTCAAGAGACTTTTTTGTCTGGTATTGTAACCGTGTTCTTTCACTAAAGTCTTACCCAGATGGTCAGACTTAGCTAATTCTGTGATTCTTGGCGGTAGTTCATTGTTTTTAGCAGAGCTGTTGTAAACAGCTTTGCTCTTTAAATGGGAAATATTTTTTGGTGAAATCTCACAATTTCTC
>JBCAUG010559727.1:0-14649 GCA_038406175.1 Haplosyllis leylae | reverse complement strand
CCAGCAAGGAGGGGGTTGGGGTACCACCCCTCGCTTTGACAGGATTGGGGTACCCCCCGCAGCCAGGACAGGACCCCCTCCCCCACCCAAGAGACAACAGCAGAGCAAGCACTTGCTACGCGGCGGGCGGTATGCCTCTTGCGTTCAGGCACGAGGACTTTCTTGTTTCAGATTGCAATGGGAATCCTATTCGTATGCAAGATTTATTGTTGTCTGCTGCTACCGTTGAATCCTCGGATTGTCTGATAGAAGGTTCGGTGAAAGATCGTGTGTCCCATTTTACATTAAGGTAAGGGCATGTATACTTCTTTTTTGTAATTTTATTCCATCGTTAAGAGCCTGTTGCTGACCCGATCTCTAGTTTCTCAAACGGTTTGAGCGCACGTTTTGCAGCGCACTCGATCGTGGGTATATAGGTGTACAAGTAGTCCAACTAATGCTGGGCAATTTACAAGTACCTAGATAAAAAAGAAAAGAAAGAAGTCCAGGAAGGGAAAGAAATCCAGTAGTCGCTCAAGAAAGGAAAAAAAGAGCAGGTCCTGAAGAAGGAAGTCCAGAAAGGGCAGGAAATCCAGGAGCAGGTTCAGGAAATCAAGGAGCCATTCAAGAAAGGGAAGAAAGGCTCACTGCTCTCGCAGAAGCCGATCCTATAGCACCAGGCACCTTTCTTCTTGGACCCGGATCTCTTCCTTCGAGACCTGCTCCTGGACTTCTTTCCCTTCCTGGAACGGCTTCTGAATTTCCTGAACCTGCTCCAGGATTTCTTGGATTTCCTTCAAAAAGGCTTGGCTGCAACGCTGATTCTCAAGAGGTCAGCAGGTGTTGCACTAGAGATTAATCTGAAGAAGCCATTGTACACAGGCGAGAAGCAAGTGATTCACTCTGGCTTTGAAACGCAGGGAACACATCCAAAACAGTGAAAAAACAGAAAAAAGACTTGTGTCCTGCACAAATTGAAAGAATAAAGAGACTTCCCAAACACATATTTTGACACTTAATTTACAGGATTTCTTCCTGTTATTATGTTTAAAGTCAACTCATTTCGTATGAAATGTACAGGTTAGCTTGTGCAGCGAACCCAGAGATGACCTCCTTTTTTCTGCGGGCAGAATCGACACTATTCTTCTGTAGACTGTCGTGCATGAACAAAGAAGAACTCAGAGCAGCTGTCAAACCGTTAAAGAGATACCATAGTATGTTGAGTTATCACTTGTTGTTGGCTCGTTAGTGGTTTTGTGGTAACATCCTGTTACAAGAGATGAGCCTTTGGCAATTTTATGATAATTAGAGAATGTTGTAATTTAAACTCTACGTGCCAGCAATGCGGACGTTTAACGACGCAACGTATTTATTTTTTCTGTGAACAAATTTACAAAAGCTCAATCAAAACTTTGAATGAATGAATTTTTGCTCGCACCATATCTCTGCAGATATCCTCAGTGAAACCGAACCGCTACACATGAGTGAATTTCACAAGGAAATGGCTACTTTTTTGGATCACTTGACTGAGCTCATGGATTGGGAAACACTAATTGAATGTTACTTTGAGAACACTGGTCACAGTATCATGTTGCCGTGGTATTTTGTGCCTAAACTTGTGGCACAGAGAGTAGTAGGTTTAAAGATCTTTTAACATTGACTGAATTTGCCTGTGACAATTTTTGCCAATAATTTTTACAGTAGAATTTTTAGAGTTATGTGCTTTTCCTATCAGGTTGTACTACACAAGGGATATGCTAGAGTGGATTGCGGGAAGTTTCCAGATATTCTAAGAGCCATCTTCGATAAAATGCTCAGTAATGGTATGACTCTTGCGAAGAAGAGAATTACGGAAGCAACACAAAGTGATGATAGAATAAAAAAATTATCCAAAAGGTTTAAGGTAATTTGAAGTCAAAATATAATTTCATTACCGCCCACGTACGTAGAACGAGGGAATGTAATGTTTTCACAGGTATTTGTCTATTCACAGGGGGAGGGGAAGTTATGGTATGTCCTGGTTCTGCTGGAGGAGGGGTGGGTACATCCTGTCCTGGTCCTGCCTGGGTGGGGGGGTATATCCTGCGAGGGGGGAGGGGGATTGCCTCGTTGTTTTAATTGGAGGCTGCCTTGTAACTTTATCTACACACCAGTCCTAAGATTAGGTTTTTCTGGGGCCAAAGTTCAAACTCCCATTTATGGTTGTATTACAAACCTACCCATGAAGGTGGGGTTTATAAGGAAGAGAGCAGAGCCTTCGTGTTCAATTTAATGTATTGGTTAATGATGTTCCCAGGACTCTCAAGTGTCAAACGTGCCATAATTAACTGTAAATCACAATGTCTGCACAAAAACATTAATTTATGTCTTACCTTTACAACCGCGTGCTATTTTGTTTATAGTTGAATGTTGCAAAGAATTATCTAACTATTGCTATGTAAGTAAGATCTGTTGTTTTACGTAGAGAGTTTATACTGTTTATTTATAGTTGTATTTTTTGTTTTTGTGCAGCATTCCTTCTCCACGTATTTGTTTAAGATGTATTTATATTCATTTGCACAATAATTTGAGCATGTGAAGACAGGATTATGTTGTGAACAGGGTAACTGTTTAAAACACGCCGTTTACTGTACATTAGGCTTCAGGAAAATGTGTAGGTCAGTACAAGATGTATTGTAAAATTCCAGTCATCCTTCCCCCACGCTCCTAACAAGAATCAAGTGAGCCATTGGACCACAGCGCGCAAAGATCCGTTTGTAGCCATAATCAAAGATGATTAGATCTGTTTGGTAAGCTCTGGGTATCTGACCTAATGTTACTTAGTATTCTTTGTAGAAGTGTCCCAAGAATTCCAGCTATATTTGTAGAAAACAAAGCTATAAGTATATTAAGTATTTGGGGTCATGGAGTTTATTTCCAGAAAATGTCTCTACATTTTGTGGCCAAAAATTAATGTCAAGATTACTTGTGAGAACGAGATTAAAGAGTTCACCACTTTTCTTTCCAAATGGCACAATATCGTTGTCATTTGAAACCCGCTGGGATTCAATTATTCTTCCGACATATCAGAAATATGTTGATTGATAAATTGAGAAGCTTTGTACTGTTGTATTTTGGATATGTATGCACGTATTTTTGTAAAGCATTAAGTTAAATAAATCATGTTACCAATGAAGTTTACTTATTCAAAGACTTTGCGACCTTGCGTTGCAATAAGTCTGTATTTTTCTCGAGCGCTTTCGCAAGCAAGTAGCGATTCTATGATATTGATTTTCTGCATCTGGAAAAATGTCTTCATCATTTTGATTAATAGGTAAACTTTTGATTTTGTTCACAGATTATCCGCGTAAGACAAGTTTTAATGCGTTTCATTTGCGTCCACTCACTGTAGCGACGACAGTTGTGCCACACTAATCGTGCACGAAAACGGTGTTAACACACCATTGTGTCCTGAACCGAGATTTCTCGCGCCGTCAAAAATACAACTCAAGACAGGAACTTGCCTTTGTCTGATCATGAAATCATTTACAGCCAATTTATTTCGTCCCATTTATAAACCCTCCTAACAAGCGTCTAGACACTTATGCTGACACATATCCCACTTTTGCAAACTCTGTTAACTATCACATGTGACAATTGGTTTATTAATACTGTATAGCGAGCCATAGTTCTAACTACCCATTACATGCGTACTAATGTGCTGGTTTCAACCGAACATTGTGGTCGCCATGTGGGTTGGTAAATAACCTGCTTGTTGTACCTGGATATTCGTTGTAACCGAGTTCGTCGTAGCCGGGAGGGGTGCAGTTGAACAGACCCTTCACACGAAGCGAACGCGAACGACGAAGTCATGTTGATACCAAATGGGCAGATATTTACTGCCGACGTCTATTGCCACAAATTCGCAATCGCTAGGCGTTCGCTTTCGTTCGGTGTGAATGATGCCTAGTCCTTAACTGACTACATGTACGTTACACAAAATCGTCAACTTCGCCTGCGACATTCTATGTCTAAATGTCACTTAGTCCTTCTGATAAGTACATGAACATTTTTGTTTATAACTCATAAACACTGCTATCTTTTAGACTAACATTGGTATGTTTCAAAAATGATTAGAAGAATTTTATTCTGAGCAAATCACCTTTTTGATGCATCTATTACATGTTGGAAGTACCGGCGCATCATGAGTTCACAAAATCTTCAACAAAATATAATTATAACAACAGTACTCTCTTAAAATACCTCAACAAATAACATTAAAGATAACAAATTCAATTCCAAAACATGAGGAAGGAAAAAAAAGACACTTATCAAAAATAATAAATTACCAATTTATGAGAGAAATTATATTATAAAATTACTCTTGACATCTTGAATTACGAATTGTGAGGCCCTTTCTTGAATTACGAATTGTGAGGCCCTGATAGAATAATACTTGAAAACTGGCAAGATGAAGAATTATGAAAAATTTGAGGATAACAGTATTATTGTAATCAATAGTAGACAAATGTAATTTTTTGAACTGTTTAAAATCAAAGTGATAGGCGAGTTACTGTGTTCCTATTGGCCAGGTGAGCATTTAATCTATCTTCACTCAAACCTCATCGACAACATGACAGGTTATCTATTTCTACATTAAATATTTGAAGCAGTTTTAAGGCATGTTGATTGTATTGAAAACACCTACGCCTTCCTGACACCTCCGCCACTCGCACAGCTTAGGGCTCCTTTACACAGCAAACTCATCTAAAGCAATGCCTTTGGAATGGTAGACTCAAACGAATACAAAAGACAGTCCTGTTCATACATTCCCATTCAATGAAATGTATTGAAAATGTTTTTCAAACAGCCCCAAGGGCTATTCACGCTGAAGTTTCTAAGATTGTCTCTTCAATAGATACATAATTTTCACCGTTATTGAAGGAGCCCCAGTACATGTAACAGTCCTCTTGTTCCCTTAGCAACTGGTCACCTGTGTCAAGGCATATTTATAATTTCTATGGCCTCGTCAATTGAACATAAACCTAAAGACACTGTACGTTCATTCCCTAGTAACGTGTCTTCTTCCTCGTTTTACAACATATTTTGTGTAACAACACTGTTTAATTTGTAACTACAACCGGAAAGAGAATTTTAATTATTCTACAACTGTATCCCTAGCTAATGCGTATCACATTTAAACGTTATCTAACCACAGTTTGTACTGAAGTCTATTCCCTAAAGACATTAACTTATTGAGCTTCAAATCTAGAAACAACTTCTACACTTAACCATTCTAGGTTCACCTAGGTTCTAGGTTCATCGTCTAAAATGCACATTACACTGTCATTAAGGTAGATTCACTTTGACCGAAAGCGAACGCGAAACCGATGTCGCTATCAGATATGTTCTTTGCGATTTCAATGCACTTTTTAGATTGAATGGCGGTAGAGATCAATGAAAAAGTTCGCTTTCGAGTTTGTTTCGGTCACTGTGAACGAGCCTTCACATTCTCGCACTGTTGGGTTTATGTTGTTTTTTTTGCAGAAGAAACTCAGGACTCGAGTTTTCTGAGTTTTATTATGTCATCCGAGCAAAAATAAAACAAGTATTAATCATTGTACAAAAATAACGTGATGATATCGTTGACGTTTCTTGAAGGATGATCCTCCAGATGGCAGGCGTTGTATGTTACGCTTGAACGTCTTGGCCACAGTGAACTGACCGATTTTCTTTCCAAGTCCTAGATCCTTTCCGATAATATTCAGAATGGTCACAGAAACCTACACAGAGCCTGTATATTGTTAATGTAATTTTTTCTGATATCGGAAACAAATGGCTTGGTAACCTATTCAAAATCAGAATCGGAAAGCAGTGTGACCACCTCTGCACATCACTATACAAGCCAATTTTATTGGAAAGAAAATCGGACTCGGAAACAAAATCGGTCAGTTCAGTGTGGCAAGGCCGTAATAGTGGATCCTCTGTTTTACGTTCACCCTCCAGTAGCTAATTTTTCCCCACATTTTCACTGAAAAAAATCTTTAGGAATTCAGGTGTCTATCACACGATGCTTTGTGTAGTGCAAGCAGCGTCTGTTGATGGATAGCTGAGTACAAACGTCTTATTCTCCAGTAAAAAAAGCAAATAACATTGGAAGATATCTCATAAATCACTTATTCACTATAATTTGTGTGAAAGATTAGAAACGAAACATAATTTCTTTGCACAGAATGGAAACTTGTGAAGATTTAAACAAAAATAAAATTTCTGGGCAAGAGATATGAATTTGAGGTCGATAGAAAAGACTGGAAGTTTACAAAGTTTATAAAGACGGTCGGCATATCTCAGGTAGTGCAAATTAGAATAGTATTGTTTGTTGCAGTTTTTTTTTAAATTCCATCACTGTTCGCGCACTATCACTTCACATTTACATAACCACATGCTTGCAAGTACACTAAGTATCAAACCCTTTACATGAACTCGCACCGTTTCATATTTCGTTGCCAGTGTAAAGCTCTGTTTACACATTCCGATGCCGTCCCCGTCACCATGCCCGTCACCGTCAAGGTTTATCATTGTGTCTATGGTTGACGGGCAGAATGGGTTCCAGACCCATTCTACCCATCAGACTGCCCATCATCATAGACACAATGATAAACCTTGACGGTGACGGGCACAGTGACGGCATCGGAATGTGTAAACAGACCTTAATTATCAAACTCTTTACATGAACTCGCACCGTTTCATATTTCGTTTCCAGTGTAAACAACCAATCTACACTGAAAATCTGCAAAGCGACGATTATTAATCACGTAATGACGCAGTACAGCAAAATCCTCCCTCTCAGCTGAAAGCAATATTCAACGTAATGGATATAAATGAAAGATATATGAGTTAATTGAGACGCCGATAAATTGCCTTTCGCTCAGGCTTTATTCAGGCTCAGCGAACGCGGATAGGAATGTGTTATCTTGGGTATACTTATCATTGTTATCGCTCCCACGTCCGCTCAGTGTGAATGTGGCCTAAGCATGAATTTGACCATTAGCAGCCACTATAACTGTTATGGCAGGAGCTTATTTGAAAACTGAAAAGTTTGTAGATTGTGGTAAATTAATTTACATCAGTTGAATCGCGAGTTTTTAAGAGTCTATTTCATCGCGCATTCTCCCAAGTACTAAGGTATCTTCACACTGGTCTAACACGAACACGAACTGAGCTCAATTTACTTGCATTCATATTTTGAAGCAATAAGCAAATTTTAAATCTTTCTCGCCTTCGCTTTTCACCAGTGTGACCAAACCCTAAAATTACACAAACAAATATATATCTCGCACCTTTATTAAAATTAGCCCAACATTTGTACAAAACAATTCCCGCTATAAAAGCAATCAATATAAATCAGTAACAAACAAACGTACTTCTGATTATTCCAATAATAACTCATTAACAATATATAACAATATATTAAATTCCCAACGTTAATACGGATTCTCTTTTAATCGTTGGTCCGTTACATAAACCGTGCTTGTTAACACTTCTCGTACAGCGAAAACCTACATTGAACGGCATCCTGCTTTTTATGGCAAAGTTACTTGGGGCTGTTTCCATACTGATTGTCTACAGCAGTAGTTCACTTTCTGAGTTCACTGTTGATACACATGATTCTCTGGTTGTAGAAGAGAGGCGAGCGCTAAAATTCTTCCCGGGCATTTCTGATAACTTAGCAATGCAACTGATGACCACTCAAAATAGGTCCCACTGTACAAGTCTTTGAACATGTTGTTAACGATGAAACGGCTTCGCTTTCAAACAGGTTCAAAACATTATCGCATTGAGATGTGATAATATTTCGTTTTCATCTTCGTCTTCGATCAATGTGAATAAACCTTAACAAAACATTCTCCACTGGAGATAATTTCATCTTTTATTCCTCTGATTAAACACAGCCCAACCACAACTTTAATTGCCATGGTAACACAATAAATTAGTATTATCAGTTGGCATGGTAACAATTGACTAGATGAGTACCCGTTGGTAGGTTATTCTGTGACCCAGACTTTGTTGAAGAGTTCCATGAAGGAGTCGTAGATCATGAAGGTGATAGCGACGTCCAGACACACCCGACTCAACCGCGGCAGCGTTCCTTTGTAAAACCTGCAAAATATGACGTCAACAATTAGGAGGGTACACCCGTCCAGGGTGAAGCAGGTGCAGCTTTCAACGGCGGATTCGCGGGTCATTTCCATTTAACTGCGGAAGCCTAAGTCGCAAAAATCTACTCGGACTTATAAAATCAAGGCAGACGTTAGCGTGAGGTCCAAACATGGCTTAAATTTGTTGCACTTTATAAATCTCAATTTGCAGCTAATAAAACTAGATGAATCAAATTCCTGGTAGATCTTCCTTTCAGAGAACTACAGTAACACGTACGCTTTGGGTCCCTCGTGTTTCCAGATTTGCACGGCGCAGTCGAACGTGTTCTTGTATTTCGCTGCCTCCAAGCCCTTGAATAGATAAAGAAATGCGGGGTTTACTTTCGTGTAAAAAGTGCAATTTACCTATGAAATCATTGCTGTGGGTTATATCAACTAGTATCCAATAAATAACGATTTTTTTTGTTTTTTTGGAGGTAACATTCACTTTGCCTGTACAGTAAAACGCGGAATATTTATGACTCCCAAGTTTACATTGCTGTAAATAGTCGATTGGCGGATTAAGTCGGCAACCGCGCCTCTCTGAGCTCATTTATTTTCATATTGATGCGGTTTTAGAGGAAGTTTGGCGTCTCCCATCTGGAGTTCGCGCCTTCGTCAGAAAAAACTGGATCCACTACTGAAGTATCTCATCCATTTGACAACGGTTGTAAATAGGAAGTAGCTTAGCAAGGGGAAAGAAATTCAAAAACAGTGAAGTCGAGGTAGGGTGTCCAGAGAAATGCTACAAAATCGAGATTTTACTGTGCTACACAGCAAAATGCTATTAACCGTTGGTTAACATGTGCATTGTCTTTCAACAAGGCAAAGGAGATACAGAAATTTCATATCTTGGCCTCAACACGCTGAACCATTATTTGAATGTTCTACCTTTAACACTTTTGTTTACCTGCATTCTGGTTTTTATGACGTCGAGCGGAGTGTTGCCGAAGACGGACGCGGCTCCTGCGATGGCGCCGAAGCATCCGGTGATGAGCTTGGGGACGCTCTTGGTGTTGTCGCCTCCGCGGTACCAATCCTTCAGCGACTCCACCACGAAGAAGCGGATCGCCTGGTTGCTGCCCTGCTTCATCATCGTGGCCGTCAGACCCTGGTACGTTCCCTTGATCCCTGCACGTACACACGTAATTACACAATTAGCGCGAGTGTAAAAGCCTGTTTACTGCCGACCCCGTGCCCGTCACCCTCACAGTCACCATCAAAGTTTAACATTGTGTCTATGATGACGGACAGTCTGACTGGCAGAATGGGTCTGGAACCATTGGGACAATGTTAAACTTTGACGGTGACTGTGACGGTAACGGGCACGGGATCGGCAAGTGTAAACAGGCCTTAAACTGACACGAACGCGGAAGCGGAAATATTCTTTCATTACTGATGCTACTCAATATGAATTTCTGAGAATCCATTTGAAGGTGGAATCACTTTTATACAATGTGAGTGAATGGATCCTAAAACTGCGAATTTACAACCATCATTGGGTAAATTAAAACTTCCTCTGGTTGTGAACCAGCCTTAATGTGTGCTTACAGTGTACATAAATCGACACGATACCATAACAACAATTGCAATAACACCGTCTTGAAAATGACAGATATCGGTAAGGAATCAGTTGTGTACTCGGGAACGGTCAGTGTAAAGAAACCCTTACCTTGTTCGTGCACAATGGTTCTCACTCCGTGGAAGAAGCCCTTGAAGCGAGGATTCGCCTTCGCCTGGTCGTCGATGAACTTTACCTTCACTGTTTCCATGGGAGTCACGGCGAAGATCGCCTCGCATACACCAGCACCTATAAATAAAACATCAATCAAACAAGAAAGCCTCCAATACACATTACGAGGCAACACCGACCACGGTCAGGTGGCTCATGGTGTGACCCCCCTCCCCTGTACAGGATGACTCTACCCCCCACCCCCCCTTCACTAGACGGGCCTGACCCTACCCCCGTCTCACCCCGGACAGAGGGAGAGAGAGACACGTCTGAAAACATTACCTTCCCTGGTACTACGTACGTGATCGGTAAATATTATGCTTACAAAACTTTAAGATTCTAATGACGTGATTCCAAAGAGATTTGAGCAAATACATCGATGTAAATAAGAAACTACGGTAGACGCACCCAGACCACATAATAGCTTCTTGTGAGGCGTCAAGTTTCCTGATGCATCTACATTGCGCTTCTTGAATTCTTCAAAAGAACCAAACCTGAAAGAAAAGAAGAAAATTAATTTACTACTTGTCTGTATAACCTTCTTTGTAAGGCCACCTACTCCATAGTTCAGTCGATGGTCACCTATATTTTGATTACAAGCCTGATACAACCGCCCAAAGCAGGAGCCATAAAGAAGAGGTTGAACTTTATGTTGTCAGACAGACAAGGCTAGTCTCTCATTTGTAACTTCCACAATGAAAACTTTTTTTAAAAGAGACGCTATTCACCAGTTGTATCTACTCACCTGACAGCAGACTTTGGTATGGAGCCGTAGAGGAGAACGCTGAGACCTCGGTACAAACCTCGAACACCATGATCACGAACCGTCACCTGCAACACACAACATTACGTCACTTTTTACACCAAATGGCGCATTTTAAGACAGAGTTAAATGTTATGGGCCATGTACATTTTTGTACGAAGGATACCTCTTTTACTGTTAACTAGCATGTAAGAATGTTGTGGTTGTAAGGGTCTATTCACACCGAGCGGCAGCGGCAGCGGTAGCGGCAGCGAGGGTCCTCTTGATTTTTACTTGTCTCATACACACTGAGCGGCAGCGGCAGCAGCATCGCTAGCGATGACACTAGCAAATGGCTCTATGACCGATTCCAAGCGTCATCGCTAGCGATGCCGCTGACGCTGCCGCTCGGTGTGAACAGAACTTAAAAAGGAGATGATTTCCCAAAAGAATTCAGAATACCATAGACACGAATTGTGCATGTGCCAAAAAGTCGGTCATGTTTTAGACCTACGTAATGAAGTGGTTGTAGACTCGAATGGCCACAAAACAAAGGTGCCGTTACAGACTTTATTATTCTCGCTGGAGCTCATTTTTCATTGAGAGGGACATATGCAGAATACGTACTTTGACGCAATCGATGATTCCCTTGTAGCGCTTATTCGCCCCCGCCTTCTCGTCAAGCTGTAACTGTGTCTTAACGTATTCTGTGGGGAATGTAATACAAATCTCTATGCCTCCCGTCAAGCCTCCTGAAAACACAGAATAGTACAACAAATATAATGTATCATTTGGAATGCACCACAGATTCTGGTACAGTGCGGGAAGATTGAAACGTTTCTGCTTTTTTGCCGCCCGCGTACGAAGTACGACGGGAAGGTAATATTTTCGGTTTGTCTCTCTGTTCACCAGGAGTGGGGGGTTTGGTACTCTATCCTGGTCCTTGCAGGGGGGGAGGAGGGTGGGGTGGAGACACTGTCCTGGTCCTGTCCCTACCCCCTAGCCAAGACCAGGACAGGATACCCACCCTACCCTACCACCCCCCCCCCACCCCCGGCCAGGACCAGGACAGGGTACCCACGATAGTGTAAAAAACAGAGATGCGTCAGTTCGCACGTGAATGAACATGTGTGACGACGTAACAAATGAACATCCATCGGATTAGATTAGCGATGGAGTATGAATATCGAAGACACATTCAATTTCAAAGTTCGAGCATCTGTGTCACTTTCAATGAAGCACTTAGACCGTAATCAATGCCTTCAGTAGAACACGCGTGTCGTGTACATTTGGACCCTAATCAATGCCTTCAGTAGAACACGCGCGTCGTGTACATTGTCACGCCTGGGTCAATAGAACCGTATGTCGAGCAGCCACCGCGTATAATCGGTAAAAACGTTGAGGCGTATTCACAGCGAGATCAGAATCGACTGATAAGACAAGTCGGTGTCAGTGTTAAGAAGCCCTTTAGTTTTCTTTAACAGTGCCCTCGCATCCTTACCCCATAGTTACACATTAACCTTCCTGAAATACATTCTCTGTGTGTGTGTATGTGCGTGTGTGTTGCATTGAAATGAAGGCCATTGATTCACGGAGCAGGTTTCGTCCCTCAGCTGATGTTATCGATTGTATCACCTCGACGTGTGAAATTGATTGGAGATTGAGGGAGCCATGACATCATTACATAATGCATGCATACTATACAATGTATGAAAAAAATCCCAAACAATAAAAAATCCAATACGGCACTGTTATGGACACTTAAAAAATTTCGGCACCTCTCGCTATTCATCAGAGAGGCATATTACCAGTTGATAATTTGGGCTCCGTGTCTTATTGTTCTATGACACCTGCCAAAAATTCTGACACTTTGCCCTGTCTGTACTTATAGCGATTTTGTGGCTGAAATGCAGAGGTGTCTGAAACATGGAAAAATCTACTAAATTCAAATAACATCTGTATATAGGCATTCATTGGTACCCAATCTAGGTCCACAATTAGCGTCTTGGCCAAAGTCTTGAAATTCACATTACTATGCAAACATAGGAAAATTTACTTACAAAAGTGTAAGTTACCAATTTCCTCAAAAACTAATAATATTCACATGTAAGTATGACACATGTTACCATACTAAATCATACATTTCCTGATCATTGAAGTAACTTTTACAGTCATTGGACAACATTTTAATGCGATTTTTGGTAATTTTTACCTTGTTTTTTGGAGTCGGTGCAGTCTCAGCTAAGTCCAATTTAGTGTCATTTTCAATCAACAAAATCACCATTAAATATTAATCCTAGAAAGTAATCCTTTTGCACACAGACAGATAAGTATCCAGACAGTATCCAGTTAAAAATTCAGACAGATCCGTACACTCCTTCATGGTTAAAAAAATAATCCAAAATTGGCAATATTTCAAAGACCGGAGTGATGCATACGGTTAGGCGGCCAAGCAAGCTATGACCAGGGAAGGCCTTGCTCGCTCACTCCGTGTGACTCAGTGGCTCTCCCCTGCTATTGTCTTCACTTCACCCCAGTGGCTTTGTGGCTCATTCCAGTCCACTTAAGGCAACTTTTTCACGATTCCGTCACCTCAGAAAATTAGACCCAAGTACAAACAAGTGTCCTATTCAGTGGTGAGCGATTCTGAACAAAACTCAACCCAGGAAAGGCACAATAGAAAGGGCAAGCAAAGTGAATTTTGTAGTTGCTTCGAGGTGCCTAATTTTTTAAATCAGTTAAATAACACGCTGAATGTTGTTTCAGGCTGATAATTTAAACTCGTGGCCTAAAGGCCACTCGTTCAAATTATCAGCACTGAAACAACTTCAGCTAGCTTCAGCTAACACGCTGAATGTTGTTTCAGGCTGGTAATTTAAACTCGTGGCCTAAAGGCCACTCGTTCAAATTATCAGCACTGAAACAACTTCAGCTAGTTATTTAACTATCACATAAAAGACTCGACCTAGTCATTTAACCATTACTTTAATTGTTATCACCTGCACAAAATTACGTTGTACCACTGTGAAAAAAGTGATAACTTGCCTTTATGTGGAGGAAGTTCAGGTCGCAGATGGTCGTCCACAGGTCTTTGGGGTTCGTGAAGTCTCGGTCCAACACCACCCCTACCACCCCGACTTGGCCCTCCTCGACCCCTGCTACCTCCCCGTCCACCACGATCATATCCCCCGGGTCCACCTCTCCTTGGTCCTGGACCACCACGACCTCTGGGCGGGTAATCTCCACTTCTCTGGTAGTCGTTATCATAGCCTCTTTGCTGCTGATAGTAGTCGTGACGATGATCATAATCTTGTCTATTATCTCTACTTCTTTCATTGTTACCATAGTTTCTATTATCCCTTGGTGAATAATTATCATTTGAAAACTCTGGGAAGTCCCTATTGAAGTTTTTATTATAATGTCTCTGTTGCTGGTTATTTTGGTAACCATCGCCATAGTTACTGTCCTTGTAGTTTCCCTGGTTTCTAGGTAAGTTTCTGTTGTTATCATGCCGACGGTTGCTGTCGCGATATTCACTGTAATTTTTCTTTGGTCTCTCGCGATTTTCCTGCGGTAAAAGATAAAATATTGAAAGTGCTACAAGGAACACCTATGGATATTGCGACAAAGCTGTAGTGGGTTATTTTTGTTGACCTTAAAAGCTTGTTTACCCAAGCGTTTTTCCGTCAGTTATTCTGCGAGAAAATAACGCAGCGTTTAAAGCACAGAATGGGTTCCAGACTCATTTTATGCGTTTAACGCTACGTTATTTTTTGGGGAAACGCTACGTGTAAACAGACCTTTAATTTAAAATTAAATCAAGGACATAAGTTTGTACCTCTGGATATCCTTCTCCTGCACCATGTTTGTCAATAAAGTCGCCGAGACGTGGTCTCCCTCTTCGACCCCGACCACCACTGAAATATATTACGGGAACATCAGTGATCCAATGCAAAACATAAATTTAAACAAGAAGGTCCTCCTGCGTAAACGCAAGAGGTATACCGCCCGCTGCGTAG
>JBCAUG010559616.1:0-14649 GCA_038406175.1 Haplosyllis leylae | reverse complement strand
CATAGTTTTCTGGGAAAGGGCACATAGCATGCTTTGGCATTTTTATGATAAGTAGGCCTAATTTAGGATACAGTCATCGGTGGGAATTTGTTTACACGAGAATGTTGTCATGATGTCATTTTGCATGAGCCAGCAATTGAGTCAATGATGCAATGTCATTTTTTGATTGTTGTTTACTGGTGGGGTGGTAACAAATAAAATACCTTCCATATCTGGTTACTTTAGTACTAACTCTAATTTTTACTATTATTAATGAATATATATTCCAAGAAAATTCAAATATATTTGCAATTAAATGTAAGGGTTTGGTCAGCTGAGATCAACATATAAGGCTTTTTCAATAAAAGGGGATGAATAAGTTTACAAAGTTCAAATAGTGAGCCGTAAAAATGATGATCCGGTCAAAAATTATGACAATTACAATTCCCGACAGTAACAGGAGACGGTGCGTGAAAATACTATTTATTCCATTTTTTCTGAGTCCATTAATGCTCGGCCTTTTAATTTGACGCAAGCAACCATGAATCTCGGTAGTAAAGGAAACAAATGCTTTGCTATTTCTCGCTCAAAAACATTTTATTGTATGTACATTTTAGCACGAGCAACATATGTACACGAGAACAGTATCACGGGAGATACAAATAATAAAAAAAAATAGTAACAGTAAGAAACTATACAAACAATTTTTGCGCATGTAAGTGTAAATGTACATCGTTTGAACGCGGGGTACACCGTTTTCATTTTCTTTGATTTTCGTTTAAATGTCACACATTCTCTTCACTCAACGTCACACTCTCTCACGCACTCATAGTTGGCTTGTGAATACAAAGAAGTTTTGCCTGAATAAATTAGTACATGGATATATGTTCGCATATAGATATCACAAATGCAATATCAATGCAATTTGAAAATTATAGTTTAATACTCTTACTCCATTTTTAACTGCTGCTGCCTTTAATACTCTTCTAGGATCAAGTAAAACAGTTCCAAAATTTACCCATTTATCTAGGAACATTTGAGTTCCACGTTAAAATTGTTCGGAAATTAAATTTTACTACGTCCACTTAAGTCTACAGCAAACTTGATCTCCTCCTTTCTCCGCCCAACATGATTAAACACAAAACCAGGAGATCTTGTCTGCTGATCGTTAGATATTAATAAATTTTATTTGTGTTTGTGATTTCTTATGCTTATTTCTTACAGCGGTAATTGCCCAGATTATTGAACAGTTGTAGGCTTCAAACGCGCGATGGCCAAGCGCAGGCGAATTGCGGGACCAAGCTTCATCTTCACAAAGTTCAACAGATGTTCTTCGGATAAGTGTGGTAACGTGGTGCCATCTATCTTGTGTTCTCTGAATACCTGTCAGATATATAATATATTTATACATTGCGTCTAGTGGATTGACGTTTGAATTGAGGATTGCCAAGCGAGAAAAATGTTACAATCAATCAAAATAAATATTTATTTTTCTTGTCATCATAATACAATCAGTCCACCAAGTGTGTCACTTTTTGTCCATTTCTTCGAGATCATGAATAGCAAGTAAAACTGAACCGAAGACCTGCTATTGATGCACAGACACGCACAAGCGTATATTACCCAATGTGAAAAAGTGGAAAAATTATAGGTGAATTGCAAACAGTCATGCTATTTGTTTGGAATTGAGACGTAAGGGGTAATGATTCGGTCTGATAGATATAAGTTTACCACTACACAACATTCGGTTTATTTTAGGGTTCATCTGAGAAAAAATTCCTACCTCAGAATATTCCTGACACCCGGGTACGCTGTTGATGAATCTGACAACGTTTTCTACGTCCCACGAAGAAATATCAGGTTCAGTCGATGATTCCACGATTTCCCCATTTTCTGTTGTTGCACCAGTAACATTCCCATTGATGTCTGATTTGTACAGTGGACTTGTTGTGGTTGTGGCATTTGTGGCATCTGAGTCGTAAGGAGATCTGCATACAGGAGAAGCTAACGTGGTGGTGGCTGGAACAGGGGAACCCGACATGTCTCTAAAGATCTTGGCAGAACTGGAAGTAGTTGAAGGCAACTCGTCTTCAGAGCTACTACTTCCTTCGCTTCTGCGCTTTCTCGCTGGAGCTGACAGGTCTAGGGCATTGGAGTCTTGGTTGTGGGAAAGTCGCAAGAGTTGAGCTTGTGGTGCATGTGTCTGGTCCCGATGAGGAGGGCTGATTGGAGCTGTTGCGGAAATTACTGGAAAGCTCTGAATGCTTGGCATTGATGATGGCACTGGAACCATGTCAGATCGAATTGCTGGAGGAAGATTGACTGGTCTCGGTACCATTACTGGTCTGTAGGGTGGTGGGGGTAATGTCAAGGAATTCTTTGAGCTACTGTACGCTGTAGGCTGGGTTGAAAACTGAGCCACTTGTGGTAAATTTGTCGTATGAATAGAATGTACCACGGTTGTACTGGGTATCATTGATGATGGTATGTTGGGATAAGATGGAACTTGATTCATTATACTGAAAAGAGAAAATAGTTCACATTAACATAAATCTAACTATTTTTGGCATACCTTTTTGTGTCAAAAGATATTGACTTGCAAAAATCAGTCTTGCAGATTATATACAACCATGCGAGCAAAGTCACATCATGAGGACAAACGAAGCTGAACCACAAATGGTGCTCGAAAGGGTCAGTCATGGTACGATACCTCAGACGGTGCATCATTGGGGGTGACATAGTAATAGTCCCATAAGATATAAGATATAAAAGTAACGCGAGTCTTTGTGTTTCTTTTACTTTTAACCAGGACATAAATAAAGGTATCATCACATAACATTTCGGTAGAAACTTAAAAAAGTTTACTGTACTTACACTGCTGTAGCATTTTGCTGAGCCTGTCTCTTTTTGAGCCAGTCTAAATATTCATTGTAATCTCTTCCCCCTGCTTCGAAGAACTTGCGCAGCGAGAAATCATCGGCGGAAGTTGCGTTAGAGTCTCCTTTCTTTCTGTATTCAGCGTAAGTTTGCATTCGTTTCTTTGTGCTGCCTGGAGGTCGGCCAGGTCTCCTGCGAGTAGGCTGCTGAGGGGGAGGGACCAAAGGGGTCGATGTGTTCTTCGGGCCCACTAAGGAACCAACAACTACACCATTTGTCCTCTCGGGTGAAACTTCCAGAGAACTATCGCCCAAGGACATCGGACTCCTGGATACATCAGTTTCCGAACTGTTGCTGCTTCCAGTTGAGTTTAGATTCTCTTTTTCACAGAAGGAAGGTGTGGAGGGCGAATTTATTTCTTCATTAGCAGCTGCGCGCAGGTTCTCAATAGAGTCTTGCTTCCTCCCATTTCTCACTGATATTTTCGGCGTCGACATGATAGATAAGCCATTCGTAATGCGGGGGTTCACAGCAATGTTATTGTCCATAGTTCCAAATAATTTCTCTGGAGACCTTGTGCTGGTCGTTGTTTTCTCTGTGGTAGTATGTTGGAAAATGGTGTGATTTTCCTTCATTTCGTTGGTTGTTGCTGTCTCGATCAACACATTCTGTTTAACAACTTCTGAAATGCACAGGTAAAATGACAAATTAAATTGCGGATGAAAAAAATGAATGTTCCGTTGTAAATCGGGCAATTTTGCCCTCATGTTGCTTGGGGTGTGGACGCTTTAGAATGCTGAAGAGGAAAACATACAAGGCCATTATGTGTGCTAAGCGCAGCAAGGAAAACGGATAACCCTCAAGAGAGATTCTTTTAAATATCTCTTTCACGGGGTATTTTGAAAATTGAACAAAATTCCTGTCCAGTGTCTGTGTTCCATTCAAAAAGTCCAAATGGTTTGCACCAAGTCACATAGCACTATCAATGTACCCTCTTGTATAATTTTTTGCATGCGTGAATGTTTTACTTTTGTACATTTGATGTTCCCCTAATCCGATTATCACGCCAAAAATGGTGGCACATGCTAACAGTTTTGAAAGAAATGAACAAACAAAATTTTCGCAAGTTAAAATGCTGAAAACAATTCAAACCTAAGATCTGGAACTGCTGAAGGTTAGGTACCCACATGTCGACTGATGCGGGCTGAATGAAGTGTGAGACCCCAGTCATCTAGTACTGAAATATGACAGGGTGGCGGAATTCTCTTGTTTACTAGCTGAGAAGGATGTTTTGGAAGACAGGAGTGATTGTCAAAGACCACCAGACCAAGGCCAACGGCCATGCACAGATAAGCGTGAAAACTTAAACCCTTGTCAGAGAAAGTGGAGAGTGAAGCAACATTATTGATGCTTGGCTGCACAACAAGAGGGGGGCATAGGTAAGGAAGATCGGTGATTGTCACGCATGGAGTATTTGGAGGAACGCTTTCACCCTAATCTTACCAAGTGAATGAATTCCCTTTAGTGCTGTGACATAACAACTATGCATCCAACCCATTTGTAACCGGGACTAAATATGAAGAAAAACATCAAGATTGAAAGCCGATAAAGAACTTTCAGCATTTTTCTAGTCTAATCACTACTGATGGATTCTTTTGCTGTGTGACGCTTTCTTGCGTACTTGATACCATAATAAGGTTAAGGCTTCCTCCCTTAACTCAACATTACGCAAGTTTGAGTCAGAAAAAAAGTACCGTCCTGTTCCAATTTTAAAATTGAGGAAATGTAAGGAGGACCAAACTTCCAGGATCTTTACCTGGTGTAATTATTTTTGCGTTGGAATTCATCAATCTAAATCAGATTTCGACTTAACATCGGTCCCACCCACCTCACATGTCAGGATTGAAGGGCAGTACCTGGAAGGATGTATCGATACGCTTGTAAATTGGCAGGTCACCAGGGAATACATTTCATAATGTTTTTTTCTTCACCACACCTTCTATTTTGCTTAACCACTCATGCTCTATTTATTACATCGTTCTACCCTTTGAAACATTCTACCAAATGTCTTCGCTCTTGGAAGAACTTCTACGTAAGAAGAACGTGAACATTCCAGTACTCAAGCCGAGTGGAACAGGGTACAAATTGAGGCACTGTGTCTTTCAAACTATATGATACGTATGAGTAGGGGAACATTGTCCGCCAGCCCAGACACCGGGTGCAGTACAAGAAAGGTTGCTTTATCTGAGTATCATCTCCACTTATGAGCCCAAAGGCTTTATTCTTACCATTTGGCACTTGTATCTATTTGGTATTCACGATTCGTTTGAAAGGTTTCTTATTAAAGAATAAGCAGTGAAAGTGTCTAGAAGGCATCATTATATGGGGTATTGGATGAAATCCTAAACCAACGAACCTTACTATTTTCCAAGTCGTAAAGTATGGTTTCTTTTCAATGGATTTAGTCAAGTGGAAGTCTTGATTAACATAAGGTTACATAGCAACCTAATACTTTGGTCGCATTTCGTTGAGTTCAAGGTATCCCGTGCTCTCTGATTACTTTTTTGTAGATGAACCTCCACTGCGAGTAAAGAACATTAAAGTTTGTCGGACAATAACCCGCTCCCTTGGGGTATGTCTGTCCGGTCCCTTTGAAATATTCCGTGAATACTGAGGACCCTAATTTTCAGCCCTTTATTCCATTTCCATTCAACACCATTTATTATGGTCAGGTCCCTGTGACATAAAAATTCTTAGTGTGCTATTAGTTATTAGTAGTATGGCTTTCACTTAATTCCTTGGTTTTATTGATGGGTTGTCATTGAACACGTACATCAGGACTCTTATTGAAATTCTATGCAACTAATACAAGGCACTATTTCCCAAATATTTAACTCCCATGAATGTGTATAATTTTTTAATTCCATGTGTGTCAAATATAATCTTATGACATCCACATGTCTACATAAATGGTGGAGAAATGACACAAAAGATGGGGCTTTTTGTCGTCACAGGATGTCTGGTCAAGTGAATAAAGAAGAGGCTAATGCACCATACAAGCCATAAACACTTTCTTTCCTAATTTGATTAGATCCCGCCCAGCGTGTTAATGTGGGGTCAAGTGGTGAACGAGCGGAAACATGGAAGGAACATTGACAATTCCAGAAAAATTTGAAAATACGTGTGGAATTTAAAAATCATGAATGATGAAGAATGAGCGACGAGCCATCCATATTACATCAAAGGAAAGGTGTGTGTCGTCAGTGAATTTAAAATGGCGACAAAATTAACTAAATAAGGCCACTTACTTTGGAAATACCTTATGCAATATACTGGTTCTCCAAGCTTACCGGGGGATTTCTCTTTCTGAGCCACAGCCAAGTCATGTGACTAAAACATCTAAATTTTTTTTTGCGGTTCAGGACATTTTTTAAACATCTTTAGCATCTTGTATGTTCAAATGCTAGAAATTAGTTCTTGTTTTTTCTCAGTTTTTTTATAGTAAAATGGACGAACTTTCACTGGTAAGCATAAAAACAAATTTTCTAGAATCTAGAGGCCCAAATGGTAAAATAATATGTAGCATGGGCCCAAGTATAGTGGTTTGATATTTTCTAGGGATGGCTGAAACTACCTTCATACAAATATGTTGATTAGCAGATAATACTAGGTCAACATTGTTTTATTGACAGTTTAGGAAATAATTTGGTATAGTTTAGGAAAAAAAAAACAAACCAGAAAAGTTCTGTACAGATTTTGATGAATGATAAAAACTTAAAATTGTTTGTTACAGACAAATGGCAAAGAACTTGTACGTTTTCCTTTTGGCTAATGGTTAGAATCACCAGTTGGAAAACATCAGGGACAGGTGAAGGTGGTATAACACTGACGAAGTGAGGAATCCAACAAATGCGTGAGGAATAAATAACAGGCAATATTTAAATTTTGTACTTGGTGCTTATGAAGAACAATAAAATCAGAAACATCGCGCAGGGTTTGCATGATGATGGGTTTGATCACAGTGCATGTCAATGAACGTTATATAGTTTATGAAGTATAATGACAGGTCATTATCTACTTCGTGTCATCCTTTTGTTGAACCATTGACGACCCAGTGAAGCTCTGCCAAGAAATTTTCAAATCCACGTGCCCGTTCTATTCCGTTATAAATTTCATGCGTGTTGGAAAGCACTTTACATCTAGTTTTCACTCAATTAGCCAGTTCTACAAATAGTACCTAAAGGCACGTGCTCCTTTGCCATATTCCTAGCAAGTGTTGTAATGGGTCGTTAAGCAAAGAAACATACACCATTCATGACTGAAAAGATCTTCGTCTCGTTATATGCAAAAACAAGGTACCTTCGTTTTCAGAAATTGAATTCCAAAAAAGTTATTTAGCCCAAAGCAGTCACGAATTATGAAAGAGATACAGTGGTCAGCCATGCCTGGTAATCTCGTGTTGTCAGAAAGTATTCTAGTAGTGTGTATGACGTAGTTCCATGCTGCTGACTTCACCTGTCTTGGAAGAGATGAATCAGGACTCTGTCATTGAGACAATATGGATACCGGTCCACCTGTCCTCCAGTGTTCGTGCACTGATTTATACCATTGCTTTGATGGAATACAATAAGATAAGGACTCCTGAAGCATATATCTTCCTACTGTAATTATCTCTGCATCATGAACTCTTTTGAAATATTTTTCGACTCCAAGAAAATAACCAGGCCCATCCTGTGTAAAATTTTGTCTCCAAACTAAAGAGATATGGCATGTGCTGATACTTAATATTGCTAATAATTGCATGCATTTCTCCTAGCGATTCAAAAGTTGTCAAATAGGGTACATCATGCATGTACTTTATTTCAAGTACCAGAAGGCTAGGAGCAGATGCAAATGATTCTACAGACGATTTCGATACAATGGACATGATTTTTTGATCAGAATATGAAAGATAATAGTCAGCTGTCAGCATGTGACTCCGGTCCCTCAGGATGACATCTTATGTGATAACTTTTTCTTACAAATATACAAAAATATGAATGATTCAGCCATCCTTCGAAAAAAGTCAATTCAATGTCGTATCAAATCCATTCAAAAACCATGAAAATTTATCTCATTAAAAGTTTCCTGTGAGTGGCTGACGGGAAATATTAAACAATGGTAATTTAAATTCGATCCACCATTACATTTTTGCAATCAATGGAACATCCTGAACTCATTTTTCTTTGCAATTAATTGTCATGATTTATTTGCAGACGACAATCATGCTGTAACTAACCTCCTTGCGACTTAGACACGAAAAGTAAATAAGAAAATTAACTTTCGTTCTTTTACTTCACTTTAGCCAATCGTTAAGCCATAGGAATTATACGATACAGTTGCGAAGTAATACTTTTCAGAATCTATTAACTGGGAGCCAATGTTGGCAAAATTCGTGCGACCGAAGCCACCAGGAAGTTTTATGTACATCAGACATGCAAAAAAAACCGAGGTCCTCAGCATCGATCACTTTGGTGCTTCAATAGACCATCACAGATATTAGCCTTTGTAACAGACCAGGAATTAAACTCCTTGGAAACTCCTTGGAATGAATAATAATTATTTTCATTGTTATTTGATATTCTAATGGATTTTACAGATTGCGTGATTCCGAACCGGGCCAAAGATCATGGCACAAACCAGGTGGTAATAGACTGGTTTCATTACCTATCTGTCCCTATAAATCTGGAAGATTGACTTAAAAATTGAACTTTATTATGTATTATTACATGTTTAGGCCATAAAATGATGATAACAATCAACTTTTAGTTTCAATAGACATCTTCAAACAACTTTTCTCTTAATTGTCCAACGTTTGTTCCGAGACGAAAATCAAAGAATGGTTGCACACAATATCACTTGTGGATGTATTGTTGCTCAACGTGTCCATTTCATGCAATTACTTGCATTTAGAGGTCCGTGCGCAACCTAATTTTACAAGTGAAAACACGGTTTTCAAACCGCATGAACATAATCAAAGTGGCTGGGATAATAGCGCACACGATTTGTTTCTATCGACAGTTCAGTTATTTTGGGGATGTTTTCACCAGGCTTCCATTATAGAGACCAACTCAAGCAATCGGCCAGGAACGTGGCTCCATTGTAAGTCTGTTTCAAATCATGACATTCTTTTCCACACCCTGTCGTGCTGTGTCCAGTGATTTTCAATGCCCAGAAAATTAGCAGGTGGCATCAAAGTTTGGCGCCACATTTAAATTCCCCTACATGACGAACCACCTCGGTTCCGGACCGAACATGTGGCGGATCCAGTCAAGTGGAATATTTACTTGGTTGAAATATGTTGAGTGGAAACCTCTTCCGCAGTATGAGAACATACTTCCGCCAGGTATCCAGGGGATGGGAAAAACGTATTTCCCACAGAGTAAAGAATTCAGAGGTAGGGCCTAGTCTAATGTTAGCCTCAATAAACACTTTGTGAGAGTAATTGTTCTCTATCGTTTTACTATTCTCTTCCCCCAAAAAAACTTTGGAAAATTATGTCTTGAGAAATGACAAGGTGTCATGGTCTGGTAACTGTAAACAAAGTACTATTAAATTTCACCTAAGGCAGGTAACTGAGGAAGGACATAGAAAAGATTTTGAATACATGTCCCTCTGTCTTTCGCAATTTACCCGTTGCCGGGCGCTGAGCACTCGACTACATTTAAAAAGAAATTAAACTAAAAAAGAAGTTATTTTGATGCCAGTAAATTGCTGTTTTAAAGCCATAAAATAAGAAAGATGGTTGGTTGAAATAAGAAATATTGATGGACAATTATCACCATTCTTAAACACATCAATGACCCTCTTGATTCTTCTCTTGATTATTTTCAGTTTACCTAGAGGAAATGTGATCACCTGGCTTCCAAAACATAGTTTTTACTTAAATCTAAACAAGATAAGAAATTGTAACGGCATGTGGATGGAAAATCTGTGACCCATACCGGGACATGCAAGAACATCTGCCTGATGACGAACAATATTATCTTAACTCTCAAGTATGAAATTATAGAGTACAATGCTGTGATTATGGCTCGTGCCTTATGTTTTGCACCACTTATCACGTGGCTTTTAAAATGTTGCCATATATCAACGTGCGCTCGGGGAGCTTTGTTACATTTCAACGTTTCTAATTCATATTTACTAAAGAAAGAATAAACCTGCAACGTGATATTGCTATTTTATAATCGAGAGACAGCCATGAGCTAAAACTTTTGTCACATCTCTGAAATCAGTCGACAAGGACTTCGTTATTTATATCTTTTCTTTTGACCAGCTTGGTAAAGAATTTATGGGCACCATGGTGTTAGAGTCTTAAACCATTTTGCACGGTGTTAAAGAATAATACTATGGTCTAGTACCTTTGAAGTAGCTCTTTTTGGTAAAATTGCTATCCATTGTAAAATTTATGTTCCAACGACGCATTTCTTCTATTGAATCTTGAAACCATCCAATTACACCCTGGACCATTTTGGTTTCAAAAATAGGTAGACTCTAGACTGTTTTTTTCATCACAAGATCAAAACTCATCGTAACATGTCATGTTTCGACCAAACTATTTTGCCTCCAAGAATAGGTAACTTTTTTCATCGCAAGATTAAAATTGATTAGAATCGAATTCCCTTGATATCTCGAACAACGACACATTCTCAAAGGAACTTAATAAAATAATGTTAATTGGCTCGAAATCACAAAGAACACTAGATAACACTCCCTGGTAACTGTCCTCTTGGCATCTACTCTTTGTCTCGTAAGTCAAGAAAATTGAATCATTTGATGTAACTCTGCTTCAGGTGCACTGCTTTCTTCAGCTGAAGACGACAAGATGCTTTGTGCAGAAGACATCACCCGATACGGTTGATTTTAGGGTATAAACACCATAAGTTGACAATGTAATCTAGTTGGGGGTCATTACTAATCACAAAGCATCCTGTCGAGTCATGTGTTACTGATGAACCAAAAGGATGTTCTCAATTAAACGACAACATCTAGAAACCTAAGCAACTGATTACGTAAGGTAACTGCTCCCTGGGGAAAGAAAAGACGAGGTGTTTTCACCGCTGCCAATTTGACTAAATTGGAACCAAGAATCTGTGGTTCGAACTACAGATATTGTGTCATAATTGTCCCAGATTACAAAGTACCTGCACACTGGAAACAATGCAATGTTGGAAATAACCTTGTTCTAATTAACCTGCTCCACCTGTGCAGACAACATCTGTTCTTTAACACTTTCCGTTCTTTTCATCCCAACAGGTGACTGCCTACACTTGAAACCAGGGGACTTGACTTTTTAAGCAACCTGTAGTTTTCTCATGGCAGATGGACCTAATCCCTATTACCTAAATACAAACATTCAGCAAAAGTTGAGTCCTGCTCTACAGAACAAATAACAAATGGCATGCCCAGGGGTTTACAATTGCAGCCACGTGATTGCCAGAAAACATTTGAAAACTTCAATTGTAACGGTCCGGAACCAATTGCGCAATTGACAAAGCAACACCACAAACGGTGATATCAAGAAAATTGCACACACACACATGCAGTGGAGGATCTAAGGGTGGGGGGGGGCACATACATACATACATACATACATACATACATACATACATACATACTTTTGCCCCAGGCTTTCGTGTGCCAAAACAACATGCGGGCTTATCCAAATGCAGCAAGCATAAAGGATACAAATCACTTTGAATGCTGTCAAAATGACAGAACAAATCAACTGATCTAGACCATGAAAGGACTAACCGACATTCAGGAAAATGTATTACCAGTGCTGACCACGGTGCCGAGATAGAAGTGTGTGAGAACGGAGACATCTTGCACATGGCTGGTCATTCTTGACATTCTTTAAAAGTATCAAATGTGTTGAAATCCATTTTAAACTGTTCATTGTTCGCTTGTACCTTGCACAGGAAAGAGAAGCTAATGCGGATAACCGTAAAATAACCGAGTCATGGAAACGGAACAATAGCTGTTGATGATGTATAGCCGGATGACACTTCGGTCAATGGCTAAAAAACTACTGAGGGATGTTCGAAGCAATTTGCTTGTCACCATGGAGCCCAGTTAAACCCTTTTGGTCTGTTTTAAGGTAGAACTATTTCACAACCAAGTTTTAAGTTTATGGAAATGACACATAGGAAAACTTAATAGTTCTTTCAAGCTTTCCTCATTTTCACAATAATTACTAAGTTAATTACCGTACTATTCTTTCTCTAATGGTCAATTTGTAAAGTCTACTTTACTAAACAAGTTGATTTAAAGTCTAGATTGAAATTTTGATAGTTAATGCTTTTAACATTTTCCCAGTGATTCAGTTGTAATCCAATCCGATGAAACGTAATTACTGTGCACTTACTGTCAACGGACTTGTTTTCTTGAAGGTTCAGATTGTTTTGCACCATGTCTGCAAGCGGTTGTCTTACACTGTTAAACTTGATGGCCTGTTGCAGGTACTGCGACGGTCGACCTCGACGGCTCTTAAATACTGTTAACTTCATTCAACCTGTGGAAGTGAAAGTGTAAGTTTTAGTGGTTGGAAAAAATTCCAAATATTCTCATAAATTTTTCCTTGTTGAATGTTAATGTAAAACTTTAATGCCAATGTAAATGGATGCTCAACTATTCACACAACGTTATCATTATTTCTCGGGACGCCAAAAAAATGAGAAAATAGTTATTGCCGCACGTAAGAATGTCTTGTTGAATAAAATCATACTGCGTAATAAGTGCTTTAGAATATTTAGCAAATAATAAAGAACAAATTTAGATGTCACTCAAGTTGTTTGAAAGTAACGTTTAATTCAGCGCGGTAGCATCCCGAGAATTACAAGGAGTGGTGAGGTAATTCCACAAGAACTTTAGCGACAACGTGATGATCGACAGATTCCACAATTGCCTTTTATGCAGAACTGACACCTTGTATGAAAATAACTTGCAGAATTGTCAACATTTTGAATGTATTGCCCCATAATTTCTTTAGCTCAATTTATCTGGCGACTAAAAGGCCTCAAAATGTCAAGTTGTTGTCAGCGGTATTAGCAAAGCATGAAGTGGTAAATACCAGTGACATTAAAATCCTTTAAGAAAGTCCTAATTTGTCTTCTCTGATAAGCTGGAACTATCCTCGTCGTATTCGAAATTAAAGCAGATTATTATCAAGTTGTGTGTTTACAAACGTGATACCATATGGTCTGTGGTATTGGATATTTCAAAGTTCTTCACGACAAGCGAGGCACACTTTTCTGAGCACCAATCAGTACAAAAGTAAAGTAAAGGATGCATGCAGCATGCTTAGGTCCTCCGGTGGAATGCATGAGCTGGCACAACCGTTAGATTTGAGTGGAGACAATAGTCACTTCTAGGGCTTTGGTGCTTTAAGTATAGCAGTGGCGGGAAACGAGTTAAAGGCCACAGCACAGGATAAACTATTCAGAAAAACGACTACAGTTCAATGGCCTAAGTGGTTAAGAGCATTCAGCTATGCTCATGTAATAAATGCTACGAACACAACAACTTTAACTGAAATCGACGAGTGCGGAATCCGTAGAAGCACGTGCGCATCGGTTTTTCTCATTTCAAGAAACAAATTCTGCCAAAACCTCTTCTGATACAACATAAAGATATCAAAATATCTTGTCAATGTGGTAATGATGTATTTTGTCATAACATCTCTTAAAACATATCAAGCAAATCAAGTTCTTGAGGAAGAAATCTATGGTTCAATTAATCTGAGTGTACTTTCTTCTTATTTTTTCCGTTGTACATTGGATATATGGTGAAGAATACTAATATTTGCTTAGACACCCGAAAGGTTTAATTATGATCTAGTTTAAGTAGGTAGCCATAAATCTTCACTTCTCTTTGAAGAGAAAACTTACAACTGTTTACAACATCACACATAGCACCTCCATCCATATCATTATTACAAAAGACATGACTTTGACACAGACATACCTTTGCCCTTCATGGATCGAAAAAGTTGATCTTCGTGGCACTTTTTATATGTTTACATCATTCCCGAAGTTTAAACCCCACTGACAGTGAAATTTAGGTATTGTACGAGATGACAATAGATAATAAGGTTTCTATGTAACACTTATGTCACATGCTATCAGGGATCTTTTCTATCTCGTCTTTTGCACAAAATATGAGAAGAGGAAATGACACTTACCTGTCAGTCTTTCTCTTCATAGAATACCAAGTCTGTGATGCAAACTCAGTAGTGAATGCGTGGTTTCTTCTTTTCATAACAACATATATATGGTCTCCAGGCAATGTGTGTAGACTACCTTTCGTGTCACAGAATTATTTATCTGACTGTCGCCTGTCTTTTCCTTTTGGTGACCGTTGAGAAGATAAACTTAGGGTTTCCTACCCGAAGCCGATATGCGCAGAGGGCTCCCCCACAAAGGCGTGTCCACTGAATCAGAACCCTCTCTAAGACTTTTCAAATGAAGGGGAAGAGTTCGAAGAAGGTGATATAGATGGCCTGTGGCTACTGAAAGATGACTTGCTAACTGACATCGAGTGGCACTGCAGCATCAGCATTCAAACTTTAAAGGAGCCAGAGCGTGCAACGGTAGTTAACGATCACCAATACAAACTTACTGTAGCGTGGAGAAGTATTACCTCCTCCAGTCTCTCAAGTGAAAAAGAAATTCCTTCGCAAAACCGTCTTTTATGCTTGCGTTTCGAAAACTTCATGCATGGTTGACGGAAGATGAAAGGGGGATTTGCTGTGAG